>CM043719.1:38047010-38080131 GCA_023969325.1 Oryzias curvinotus | reverse complement strand
TGAGGAAAACAGAAAATTAAACTTTGTTACTAAAATAATTTTTTTTTAAACACAATATTGTATGATGTTTTTTAACGAATATTTTCAAATAAAAAACATGCACATAATAATTACCAACAGCTTGTAAGTAATTTAGTAGGGTTTAAAAATTTGAGGAAAATGTGTCAAACAATCATTAAAATTGAAACAAAAAGATCTCGTAAATATTAAGTTAACCAACGCAAAAATTAAGAGTTTTAAGCAGTTTTTTATAGCATATATCGATACTTAAACTGCAGGCCGATTGACAAAAAATTTATATACCTCTGATTCTTTCAATTTTAATTTTTCCTTAAAGGTTAATTTATTTTGTTTAAGACGGTTCGTATACTTTTTAAGCTTAAATAATAGATTAATAACTTACTGTTTTATACTTTGATTTCAACGATGTATATTCAATTAGAATTTTAGAAATTTCTATCTTTGATTAGCACAAGTAAACTTGTTGATCAAGTAGTTCATTGATACAAGAGCTTATTTGTGTAACAGAAGTGGTTGTTTCTTCGCGCTTTTGAGTAAGATCAATGACCAGCCTATTTATAAGATTCTGCTCATATTTATCACATAGTTGCCGATTTTGAGATAAATTTAGCACTTCATTTATTAAATCATTATTTTGTTGGAAAAGTTGATCGGACTTTTTCAAGAGGCTTGAATTGTCCCTAATAACGATGGAAAAAGAATCATACCATTTAGAAAACGTTTTACTTTCGTTATCAACTAAATCCTTGGAAGAAAGGATATTACATAATAAATGATTCTAAACTAGTTAATAATCATTACATTTTCTTGATTTGTTTCAAGTTGTGATTGGTAGACATGTAATTGCTGTTTGAGAAATTTATTTTGAGAAAATAGGCCCTATTATAAAAATTAAAAAAAATTACTTTGCAAATATCTAAAATGGAAAAAATATCATTAGTTCGCTAGGTATAATATTAACTTGGTTACTTCGGTAATGACGCCTTTCAAAACAAGACAATTATTAGAATCCACCGATTCAAAACTTTCTGATCTTTTAAACGAGGTTTCTTTTTTTTATTTCAAAATTTTACCAAAATATTGAATTAATGAATTTATTTTTTCATCAGAAAGATCAAAACCAGTTTCTGTTAGCATGTTGCTCGTGTTTAAATTTTTTGAATTCACACTATTTGCTCTTTCGAGCAAATCCATGTTGGCGTAATAATAAGAATCTGATAAAACACAATATAATACATAAAGTTGCGCATGCTTCAATTTACACATTCCAGTTTTATGCAAATAAATTTTAAATATAAAAGTTATTTTCTATCGTTTCTTAATCAGAGTCTGATAACCAATAGAATTTAACCAGTCTTGTCACCACAAGTGTCTTATGAATTTTTCACTTTTTTGGAATGATAGCGAAAAAAAGTTTTAAATGAGTTTTACCTTTAAATTTTTTAATTAAAGAAAAATATTAAAAATAGATTTAAATCAAATAAAAAACCCAGAACTTTTTAATACTTTACTAATCAGACTGTGTAAGCTGCCGCTTACATACTTAATTTTTTATTAATTTAAATTATTGTAATTAACACAAATATTTATCTTTTCAGTTTTTAAAATCACACTCTTGGGAGTATCACAGTTTTATTTATGCAACAACTGTGAAATTTTTAAGTAAGCAAAGTTAAGAGGATCCTTGGATATTTTGATTAAAATAGCTCAATTCGGTTTAATTTTCACTAACTTCAACAAAAAATTTTTCACAGAAAAAGCATTATCGAATAAAAATTTTTAAATGATTAATTTATTCCTACGGAGAAATAGTTTATTCCAATTAAGTTTTTAATCCAACGCCCTTAAAATTTCTTGATATCTTATTTTAAATATTCTTATATTCGTTGTAATCAAATCTCGGAACTTTGAAAAAAATTAAAAATTGAACAAACAGTTACCAGTAAGTTTATTGATTTCAATTAAGAAATAATTAACCCACCAAAAATAGTCTCTGAATCTTATATTTTAATTTTTGCTAGAGTGTGAGATACAAGGTGAGAACCATGCTATATCTAAAAACTTTAATATTCACTTTTATTTTGATTTTATGATTTCTAACTGCAACTTATTTCAGCCCGTTTTAACTTTTATGAGACACATTTAAAAAAGTGCAAAATTGATTTTGTTGGAAGCATAAACTACAACAAGTCATGATTTATCTTAGTGAAACCATTTAAGCGCAGTTAACACAAAAATAACCAAAAAAAGTTCAGTATCGTTTCTGAAACACATAAAAAGCCAATGAATTGTCTTTTCTCTTATTCCTAAGATGAGTTGAACCTTAGTAATACGACATGCTTAGATTCTATCCCCTTAATCTATGCCATATTCAACAAACGATTTTTCAAAAATTTCTATTTTTCCACATGACGCGTCTAAAAATCAAATGAACTCTAAAGCCTGGTAATTTTACATGAATATAAAATTTTATTTAATAACTTCTTTGAAATAGTAAGACGAATACCTTTTTTTTCTCTAATAGCATTATTAATCAATAAGTGCTACTGATTAATACTTCTAATCAATTCATCGTTACCAATAAATTTCGTTTTCATCAGTCATCGTATCTATCACATTTCCCGTTCTTATTGACAATACTTTAGCGCTCCATTTTCCATAAATTTTATTTTAATCATATAAGTCTATCGTTTCCATGGTCCATAGCTTATCGATATCCATTAAATATTTCAATAACTAGTTCCCTGGCGATCAACGGTTAAAGCTTACTTTCGTTGATATTATCATGTTTTTAAGATTTCCTAATAATTCCTCATTGACGAGGTACACCAATAGTTTTTTTCTTATTTTTTGAAGAAAAAGATTGTAGCTATTTTTTGACCGGATTCTCTTTTGTTATGATTGCAATAAACAAATAAAGTCAAATTATTGCTTTCTATTTTAAGAAGATAACTTTGTTAACAAATTCTCAGCATTTTAAATCAAAGTTAAGGTTCTAAAGAGAAAGAAATTATTGGCATCTCTTCAACTCTGCATTCATTGAATGAATTTATCGCTCTTTGAGTACCTAAATAACAAGAATTAAGAATATCAGAAGAATTTTGCTATTATTCTCATTCCTTGTAAAAATATTTGTAAAAACCCTATGGCTAACAAACTCATTGCTTATTGATGAATTTTTATTAATAAAATAATAATTTTCGATCGAGCACTTCAAAGGCTTTTTTTGAATTTTTAGCTTAACCCTTTGAAATTTTAACACAACGCCATAATAGTTGATCGAATTTCAGTGTATATGCGTAGAGATGTTTTTGACTTTCCTTCTTGAGTTGGAGTTAAACTGAGCTAAAAGTCGACTTAAAATTCAATATCATAAATTTCTCAATTATTAATGATGAAACTTACATGCGTTTTTCAAATTTATGTGAGGTTTATAAAACTATTAGTTTAGGTAGAAAGTACCTCATAAAAGTAAAATTGAAAATTTTCACAAAAAAATAGGAATTTAAAAATTCGATGGAATAATTTTAAATATCAAAAATTTTTACCATTAGTTTATAATAAATAAAGAAAAAAATTATTCATTTTGGGTGCAAGTCTTTTCAAAAAGGATTTTTAACGATATTTTATTAAAATTGTTACTTTTAAAAATGAAATTTCAACATCAAGTGTTGAGATTTCTATTAAACAAATTTTTTCGACATAGAAATGTCTTAGTTAAAAAGACTAATTTAACAACTTTTTTAAATCGATCATATTATCACATTTTTTTTACATCATTAACACATTACTTAGACTACGTTGAATTGTATGAAATTTTTAATTCAGAAAAATTTTATAGAATCTATGAGAATTAGAAAAAAATATCTAAAATATTCAAAATTCACTTTGATTTTCACTTTCAAAGAATTAGTTTACCATAGCATCGGGTGATCGCAACTACTTTAAGCTACAAAATACGATTGAATTATCTTTGAAAGTCAAAAAAACCTCTCTCACATTTTTTTATGCGGGATAAATCTTTTCAATAAATTTATATCTTTTATTTTATGGACAAATATCTTACTTTTCAGGATATGGTAACTGAAAACAAATTGAACGGCCATCTATAATAGTGTTATTTTACATTTATTTTTATTTTCGAATTCTTATTAAGGAAATATATTTGCAAAAATTTTTCTATGACGCTTTGTAAAAAAAATTATGCTGATTTTTACTTTAAATATGTAAATTATCTAGCAAAACTACAAGATCGTTTTTAAACAATCCTCAGACAGTTGATTTTTAAGGCCTTTAATATAGTACACTCTCATAAAGATTTCTTGGTCATATTTTTGTTTCATTGGAAATGTTAGAGGTAAAAAACCTTTTTTATCAGCATTAAAATTTTAATTTTAAAATAAATTTTTGTATAAAGCTTCATTTGTCATAAGCCAATATTCCACCTTGAAAATAGTTTTGATATATGAAATGAACAGAACACTTTTTTAAAGCAATTTTTACTTTACAAAAATAAAGTTTTAAAAAATTGAAATTTGCATTTTTTATACTTTCAATCCTATTTTTATGAAATTATAATCGTGTAACTCTGGCGGTTGTGGCTATAATCAATAATGGCTACTGTTTATGTTACAATTCAAATTGAAGTAACTGAATGGTTAGGTAAATTCTAATCTCTTTGTATTTAAAAATAAAAATTGCTTTAATTTCACAATACAAAATAAAAAAAATGTATCAGAAAAAAAAAACTGAAAACTTTGTAGCAAGTTTTCTGAGTGGGGCTGTGCTGGTTGTTTGAACTGCTTTTTACGACAGGGCTTGTGTTAGTTGAACTTATAATAATTTTGAATGTATTCTCGTACGCCAACAAGCTGCGCCCGATTAACTCTAAACTCAATAGAGAGGTTATTAAAGTTACGTTTTATTAATATGTTAAAATAATCATTATTTTTTAATGAATAATACTAAGAAAATAAATCAAAAATAAGGGGGTATTTAGGGACATAATAACACTTATACTCCATTATTTCATATGCGTCAAGCCGTTAAGTCGCGTTAATTCTCAGCAAGTGAATTTTAAGGAAATTTTATTATTCTATTTTGCTAACAGTTGTGAGGATGACGCTTAAAGGTTTCACAACTGATTTTACATTTTTCGGTGTGTGGGAGTAAGCAAGGCCTTAATTTGTATTTAGGATCCTTATATCAAAAAATAAAATGTTTAAAAAAATGCTTTCGACACAGTAAAAAGTATGCTAACACCTTCCTAATTGTTTCACTCGCTTACTTCTGGTTCATCATTGTAAAAACTCATTGTACTCTCCATGAATTGTTTTACAAAAATTATCGTCAACTAAAAAAATTTTTCTTTGGTCATTGTTATACAAAGAAGAAAACCAGTATTAAATACATTGACAATTTATCTTGTACAATTTAAAATATTGCTCTTCTTATGAATCTATATTTTAAGTTACACTTATAAACAAAGTCTAAAAGATTAGTGTTTTAAAAAATTAATTCATATCCTTAATTAATTTACGGTAAAAAAATTTCAAAACTTTGCAGTTTTGTGTGTTCACTTTATTTAATTTTGTTTGCTATAATTTCCTTCATTAAAATGAGATAAAACGGTTGTTGACGAAATTCTTCTAAATTAATTGCACTTTACCGAATCAATATTTTTCACTTAAACTATTTAGCCTTGATGGGACTTTATTCTTTTTTTTAAAGAATAACAAAATTTTATAATATTGTAATGTCCCATTATTGTTTAAGAAAATTATTATCCTTTAATCTGTTGTATTTTTCATACCTTCTTTTATGTTCCAAGTTTGAAACAAAAACGTGCAAAATCTGATTTTTTACTGCGAATAAATTTGTAATGACCAACAGAATTGTAAATCATTATATTTACCAAAATCTTTCCATACTCAAGTTTAAAAATTAATCCTCGCTACATTTATTACCCTAACGCAAAAGCATTTAAAATTTTTAAGCAGAAGGTTCATCCCATTACAACTTTAATTTGTTGAAATTACAGTCATTGTAAGTAATTACTTGCTAAAGCTAAGATCATGTAGCATTTGGGGTCTTTTTACACTTGCTCATTTCTTTAATTCAAAAAAGCTTATTATTGTTTCCAAAAGTAAAAAAACTAATTTAATAGTCACAAAATTCAATTTTTATGTGAGGCAGGGTTTTAAAAAATTACATTTAATATTTTAAGAAAAACCTTGCTTAATCATTTTTTCGCATCAAGCTAAAAAGGTGTTGTTGTTTCAAAAAAATAGAATTTTTTAATAGATGAAAGTTAAACTTTTTGGTTCATAATATGCTATTTCAAACCTAAGTTTATGAACTCGATATGCAAATTTTGCGAAATCATAGATTTGCGTTAAAATTTTTGCATAAAACTTTGGATAAATATTTAAAATAATAAATTTTTAATCGATACTGCAGATTGTAAAAAATGTTTATGAGACTAAAAAAGAGATTGTCTTGAATACAAGCTTGTGTTAATTTGTGAAGGGTTATCGCTATTCTTATAAAGTTTTTTTATATCATCAGGCTATCTCTTGAAGAACAAAATAATTTTTTAATGTAAAAATAATTCCTTAAAAGCACTAATAGGCAATTATTTGAAGAAAATTGCTGCTGTCTATATTATTTGATTTTACTGAGACAAATACATAAATCGATCCTTAATTTATATTTTTAGTTCAATGAAATAATTTTAAAATAGACAAATTACCGCTGTCTGTAACCTACAAAGAAAAATTATTTTCGTGATAAGTCGCAAATCTCAAGAATGGATTCAAAATATTTGCTAATTTACAACTTAACATCGTATTTGGTATGGACCTTAGTTTTGATCGATTGTTTTTATCATATAAAAGTACACTCTTCTATTTTTAACTATTTTGCTCCTTTTACATTGTTTCTTGTTCAAACATTCAATATAATTGATATATTGAATGTTTATTTAAGATTCGTTAGAACTTCACTCTTTTTAACCTTTATTCAAGTGCTATCTAGACTTTTTGTTCTTTGGCTTCCGATATATTTTTTAAAGCAGAATAATATTAATTCTATTGGAGTGTTTCTTGCTGTATTTGCCTGGAGTCTTGCTGATACAATCCGATATCTTTACCACGTTTGTTCAAAAACTGGTCTTAACATTGATCTCCCTTTCATTCATTTTTTAAGGTTAGTTTTTCTCTGACAAAGATACAATGCATTTATTGTGTTGTACCCTCTTGGAGTAACTGGTGAATTAATTTGCATTTATTCTTGGGCTCAGTTCTTTCCCTCAATTAGAACATTTGTTCTCGGATTTTGCTGTTTAATTTATCCTCCATCTTTATTTTTGCTCTTTAAACATCTATTGAGAAATAAAAGCAGAGTTTCGTCCAAGCAAAAGACAAACTGAATCAACTTGATTCTTCTTTTAAATTTACTATTTTTTCATCTAACATTTGATTTTCGTTTTAAATAGTCTTATTATAACTAGCATTTAAATAATCTTCTTATTGTTTAAATTTTCCTTCGTTTACTTTTTTCGATGTAATGTATGACAAAGGTATTCCATTTATTGAATTTATTTTTTTAAATATTCAGTGTATTGATTCTTTTGTTAATTCTTTATCATTGTTGACTTTTTTATGAACTTTTACACTGAAAATAAACTCAAAATTAAAGTCTAAACAAGAGAACCGCAAAATATGTTTTTGACGGGATTTATAATTAACGGAAAACTATTTTTAACACAGCATGCTTTTACACTCTATGTCCAGATTTAGCAGCACTCTCGATTTACCCACTTACAGTTTAATAGTTGCAGTAAATGTTCATTCTTTGGCTGCTTTCGAAACATTGATAATTTTTAACAAATATTCGATCATTAGTTTTGATAATAAACGTAAAGTTAACTGTGGGTATCACCCATTTATTGATAATTAATGCCCGATCACCTATTTATACAGTACACAAAAAAGTAGTACTTTATTTTTTACAGTCCTACCTTGTTACATTGTAAAACATAAGCCACCATTGTAACCACGAGTATGCAGAAAAGATAAGTAATTTTTTAAGACAATTGAATAATTTCATATCAATTAATCAAAAAGTATTTATTGTTTTTATCCTTTAACTTTTACATCAATTCTACTTATTACTTGTAAAAAGGGAACGGCACACCTCTGTCCATCTAAAAATTATTACCGCTCCCCTACTACAAAAATTTCAAGCTATTGTTAAAATACAAGCCACAAATCTATAGCAATCGATCACTTGTCAATGATTCTTAAGTATATTGTTTCTCAAACTTTTAATCATACATTTATTGAACCTTAAATCATGAACTGGAAAATAATACGCCCAATAAGTTTTTCCCTTCATCCGGAGGTTCGGCGATTACTTGTATCAAAGAAGTACTTCAAGGAACAAAAGGAAGATAATCTACACATTTCAATCTGTCACTTACTAATAAAAATTTTATTTACACATCGAAGAAAATTTCTAATCAAACCAGCAAGTACCCCATTGAGCCAGAAAATTAAAAGAATCATCAATGCGTTCTTACGAACTAATTTTTTGATACATACCTGGTTAAAAAAAAGTGAATTACCAATCAAGCCCCTAAAAGATTAAAAATCGGGAATACCCCTTTGCTCAAGAAATGAGTGCACCAATCACTCAAACCTTCTTTTCACTTCGTCAATTGTTACTTCCCGTCGCTTTCTGTCTCAAATGTAATTGACTGTTTTATATCATTGTGAAAGAGTCTACTCCTATCTAAAAGCAACGTTGATTTTCCAAGCATAAACAAAATACAATTTTAATACAGTGAAGGGTCATTAAGCCGCGGTTATGCGGGTCTCCAAACTACAAACCGCGGCTTAGGTGGCCTTTGGTTTAAATATTTCATTGATAACGCTAAAAATACAATTAATAATGAAGAAAAAAATGTTTTTTTCCATCGTTTGCTTAAACCTTATTCACCTGTGTTGACCCGTGAATCGCCATTTTGAAAGTAGCGCCGTCACTGAGTCTCACGATCGCGATCGACCATACTGATTATTGTTCCTTTAAACCGTAAACTAGAAATTAATAATAAATTATTAACCAAGAAAAAAACATAAAAATACATTTAAAACCTTTTATTTCGCATTTTTGAAAAAAAAACAAAATATTTTTTTAGTAACATTGCAGAGCACAATTCAATAATAAAACAGTAATTCTTTGAAATCTAAAATAAATCACACCTGACCAACTTTATCACAAGCAGTAAAATACAATTTTATCGTTTTTATTTTCAATACAAATTAAAACAAAATATTACAAAAAGTAAACATACAATAATAAAATAAGTTACAAATATTCCTTATTTTTTAGTGAGATACGATGTTGTGTCAGCTTGCTTCGAGAATTTGGAAGCTTTCATTTTGGCACTCTAACTAAAAAATTAAGCCGCAGTGTCTTGAACTTGTCCTCCACACACTCATAGTACTTTAACGCCATTTCGAGATCCTTCACTACATCATCTGCGGTTCTGGTAAAAAAAGCTGGTCCGGGATCTTCTTCTTGTTCATATTTGTTTTTCTCATCCATAAGAAATAAAGCTATTGGGATGTCATCATCAATCACGGACATACAAGGTGCCATGGACTGGTAAAATGAAAGCGGAAAAAACTTGTTTTGAGTGTTTGAAAGACCCATTGTCGTAAAAAAATGGGATACAAGCTTTTTGCATGGCCTTTGTGAATCCAGGGATTACTGGTCGACCGCTTAATGGTCCAACACTGCATTCAAGGAGAAGAAATGTCTTATTGATTTTCCTGTGATAATCATAAAAATCATATTAATTAAATAAAAATCTGTAAATTCTTGGATCTTTAATCCAGAAGAGAAGATACAAAGACTATTGCTCTTTTTATTATCTTTTGCTATTTATAAGAAAAAATTTAATTGCTGAATAAGTCTTAAAAAGGCAAGCATTTATTTTCATTCAAAAAATAAAATTACACTGGATGGAATTTTCCCTATAAAGAAAGTATCCTGAAATAGTACTCTATAAGCATTTAGTACTCACTCTAAATTATACCTTTGTTTAAGGATTAAGTTATAATTAATAGTTTACCGATCAAGTCATTTACTTTATCAAAACTCGGAATGTAGCTTCAAAAATAGATTCAAAATTTCTTTATTATCAACGCAAGAAAACTCAAATAACCTTTTAAGACCTCATTTAAGTTATTGTAATCATTATTTTTATTATAAATTTCAAATTCTTGAGCTAACAAGTAAATTAATATTTTTATTGTGTTCATATCACTTAATTCTTTGTCAATTTGCTTCACATATCAGCAAAAAAAATTCGATGATATTTGATGAAACTCTAATTTATTCATTATCATTTGAAGGTTTTAAATAAATTGAATTTTTTTTTATGGTTCAATTTTGATTGAAGAACTTGATTTACATGTCAATCCCGTTCTGAATATGAAATAACAAAAATTAAGACTTTTGATTACTTAAAACTCAATGTGACAAAAACATTGAATAAATTCCCAATATATTGTCAAAATATAAAATAAAGGAAAAAATAGGCAATTTTATTACCTGATACTTTTTATTTGAGTAAGGAGGCTTTATTTTGGATTTTCTTGTTCCGTCAACTTTGTTTGCATTAAGTTCTAATCAAAAATTAATGCATACTACAGAACTTTTTTGACCAAAGTTTGTCCTCTGAGTACTTCTGTCTGTAGGGTTTAACAAAGGAACACAAACGACTGTGACTTGTGTAACAAAGTTTTGTAGCTCTCTGTCACTTAGAAAAAAACCTAACTGTGCCATTAATCTCAAGTTGAGTCGTCATGTTCTCAAAACAAGCATACTTTTTTCTTTGTGAGAAAAGAGTATTAAGTTGTTCCTTGACAACTTTCTCACTCTTGTTGCTTTTATTGCCAAAGGCGATCGCAATTATGACGACATAGTAATAGTTATTTTTTAATCCTACTAATTTTAGAAAACTAGTTTGAAAAAATTTTTTAATTATTAAAACTCGTTTTCATTATCTCAACTTAATCGAAAATCGATTATTTACGTTTAAAATCGAATGGTTAGAAAAGATGTCAACAGTCATTAATCTGTATTGATATTTTAAAAAATACCAGCGTTTATGAAAAAAATTCAAATTAACTATATGATATGTGGCAATGATACCTTTTTTATTTTTCTTTGCTTATTGAGTGATTGTGTCAAGTCGTGAAATTGTTGTTGTCTTTCCAAATCTTAAATCAGCGTGCCATTATCTACTAATTTACTAATTAATTAGAATTTCAGATCGATTCTTTATGTATTCTTGTTACGCCAAGACATAAATTAAGAAGTATAAGAATTTTGTTATACTAATTTCGGGCTTTTATTTTTTTAATTTTTGTTATAGATCTATTCCTCTATTTAAGGTTGAACTATCTGACTCAATAACAAAGCTTTTCTCCTCTTTACTTATAAAAGTTATCAGTCTCATCAATTGACACTTATAATCTCATGCTATAAATTACTTTTATAATTTTTTCATCAAGAATATTTTTCACTTCTTGATCTTTTAAAGTTTTAAACGATTTTTTTCAAAGTATAAAATTTGTCTTAATCAAATAACATTTTGAATATTTGACTAAATATTTCCTCGATATTGGTATTCAGTTTTCATATTTTGATTGAAAAAAGTTTTATTCTTGCTAAATCCTTGCTATTTTTATATTAGCTTCGATTCTAAAATTTTTTCCGCCAAAAATATCTTAAATAATTACCAAAATAATTTTTGTCCTATATTTGGCAAATTTTAATTACTTGCGTTTTTATTTTAAATTTACTCAATTATTTTTAATATTTTTTTTGATTTTCCATCCCATTTTCACTTCCTTATTGACAAAAACTTTACATGTATTTAACATTTTAGTTCTGTCATTCGCAAAAAAAAAGTTCGATTCCCTTTCACGAGAATTTAATTTTAGTATTAAATTTATCAAAAGAAAATGACTAACTCGAATCATAGCATTATGTCTCCGAAATGTAAAAAAACAAATAATGTGAAAATATAATTTATTTGGTAAAAAAGCTAAGTTCATCATTCTTAATTGTTAGGGGCGTTGTTTTCCATTTTGACACTTTTACCAGCCTAAAATTATTGGGTATTTGTTCGGTTGGGTTTTCTAGCTCCTAATTTCTTATTTTTCGACTCGCAGCATCTGTGTAAGAAGACTGTTTAAACGTGAATATTACAAAAATGAAATCTTTAACTTATCAAATTTGTTTGTATTCACTTTTATATTTGTAAACCACAACAAAAATTCAATAAAAGTATTCGTGGAGGCAAACAAAAGAATCGCTGTACATCGGTAATTGGACCTGACTGACAGAATAACCTATATATGAATTTACAATTGTTGTAAATGAAAGAGCGCCGCTACTATTTTTTTAATATTCGTAGTATTTTTTTCGACTAAATTATTAAAAGAAGAAAGCTCAAAGTCATTTTCCCACAAAAGGTTAAGCATATTTATATTACATATGAGACAGCTTAAAATTTAAATTCGAATATTCAAATTCATAAAAATTTCTAAAAATTAGTTTTGATTTGGAGAAAGAGTAGGTTCATTATTTTCTATTTGCAGACTTTTGATGAAAACAATGCTAGTAACCTTTTCTTAAAAGATATTTTGAATAAGATAAATAAAACAATGAGCTGATTAAGATGACTTCAGAAGGAATCAGTAACACAGGAACCATGCTTAAGACTCGAAAACTATAAGTAATACATTTGGATAAATAAAAAAAGATAATTGGAGAAATAGTTTCTAACTACTGTGCCGCAGAACGCACGCGTGTAAAATAAACCATTAGTCTTTAATTATGTCCGATTTATCGCTAATAAACACTTTTTTTAAATATGGATACGACACTAACATCTGTACAATTTTCAAATGGAGTAAAAATTTTACAATAAATTTGATGTTGAAAATAGCATAGAAAAGATAAGCTAGTATATTCAAAAATGTCATAGTTTTTTGTAAAAAACTGTTTAAAGTTGGAGCTGCTCGTGAGATTGTACTTAGTAAAAGGTTTGTAAATGTAAGATTTTTTTTCAAAATCATGACAATCAGAAAATCTTAACTTTATTTCTATCCTACGCTTATTACCGGAAGTAAGTTGTTGAAAGATTTTCGATATTTACTGTGTTCATACAAGATTTTGTTATCCTAAATGCTTACTTAAAAGATGATTTACCATAAAAATGCTAATTACATGTTGAAAACCATTTTTCCAAAAATTTTACAAAATTACAATATATATACAGAGGTTAAGTTATTTTGGCGGTTCATTAAATTTCAGATAAAATTATTTTATTCTTTCTACATCAGCCTTTAAGGAAAAGTTTTTAATTCTATTAGCTTATTTTATCTGTTCCTATAACTAAGCCTAATAACTTGATATTTTGAAAGTATAATTTCTGGATTTGATTATCCAGAGCAACGAATGAAAAATAAAATTGCCTCCTGAATAACAATTCGTATTTCCTTAGAAACTTCGAATGCTTTTTTATTCAATGGTAGAATATCGTTTTGTGGTGATGTTTCCTCACGCTGTTAAAGTTGAACCTTTTTAGTTAAACTAAACAATAGGATAATTAAATATTTATTAGATCTGATGATATTCGGTGACACTTTTTTCTAAGTCTAACTAATGTCGACAAATATTAAAAAGAAAATTAATTTCATACAAAAGTTAAATATCCTGTTTAAATCGACTCTAATAAGCTTTTGATGTCTTACAGCTAAGAACACTATGATAGAGTTTTAAGAAAATGGAAACACTAGAGTCTTCCATCATAGTTAAAAAATCTTCCTAACAGTGTAAAAAGGTCTTATAAATTGGTTTTTTTTTCTTTACTACCATTTTTTCATCATAATTTCTCCTCCATGAAACTATTGTGAATAACAAACAGAGATTTTATCGAAGAGCTATCTAGCAAAAATTGAAATATTTATATAATCAGCTTTACGCCTTATGATGACTCTTTCAATACCCTTATAAAGTTCGGCCACTTGACTTTGATATTTCTCATATTGAAAAAAAATCCCCTACTAAAATAAAATTTAGATTTTACTTTAAATAATATATTGTAGAAATACAAAATTTGATTTGGAGCTGATTTAAATATTTTTCTTGATTTCAAGCATTAATCTAATTGAAATGGACTTGATATCATCAATATTTTTATTTCTCAAAGTTTTATTGCGAATGTTGTATTATGTAAACATGTTAAACATTTATTGACACAGAAAAATTCACATACTAATCAAAGTTTCGAGCAATAAGCAATTTAGGATTCACACAAAATAATTTATTTACTTAAATGAAATTAACGACCTTAAAAATTTCATTAATTTAACAGCATTCGTAATCATTTATCATCTGAGAATCCTTTCAAAATTGTTTTAAATTTGTAATCCATCGTTAGAAAACTGAAAATTTCGGGAAAAGTAAAATTTTTTTAACTAAATTCAAAGAATATGCGCAGTTTTTAAACAATACATTTCCAAGAAAATGGACTTGCGTTGAGGAGTGGTTTATAGTCTTTTTCGATCGCCAGATTTGAGTTCTTATTTTTTCTTTTGTGACCATATTAAATCCGTGTTTTTTTCTGACAAAGTCGAACTCTATAATAGCTCAAAAAAGAATAAAACAAGAAATTTAAAACAAATAACAAGTAACTCATTCTTTATCAATATGGAAAAAGCAATTGCCTTCCGATTAAGAGTGTTTCGAAGAAGGTAGAAAAAAAATTCGGATACTTAAAAGACATATTAATCTTTATTGTTCTATTTTCATAAGGAAATCAATTTTTATCCGTAAATTAAAAATTGTATGATAATTTATCATTAATTTTTTTATATCTTTCCACTACTGTATTTCCTTATGAATAAATTGATTAAGTAATCATAATACAATTTTTCATGAAACATTGCATCTTTACAGGTGTATAATTTTATTATTTTTGCATTTATATACCGTAGATACCCGCATATAAGTCGGGAAATTGAGACTAAATTTTAGCATTAAAATCGACCTACCGACTTATATGCGCGTCCACTAGAATTCCATAAAATTTTTAGAAGTTGGATGTCATTTTTCAATGTCCATTTTACAAAAATTCTTTCGGGCGATGATTCATAGTAAATAAATACTTTCCGCCTAAACAATTATCCGTCGATAAAATCAATCCATTAGTTGATATGGTCGAGAAAGGTAATTTATTACCCGAAATTATTAATTAAATTATAATTCCGTTTAAAAATACATGTGGTGCGGTTTTTACTGGGAAAAATTTAATATGACGAAAGAGAGAGCTTCATACGCAGCCGAGTTTAAACTGAAAGTACTAAAATTTGCAGAGGACAATACAAATGGACAAAACAGAGAAGACATTTGAAATTAACGAAAAATTGATACGTGATTGGAGAAAGAAGAAAGAAAGCTTAATGGAAGTACAGAGGGATTGGAAAAAAATCAAGATACTGCCACGCCCATTGAAAAACCTTGGAAGAGGAATTAAATAAATGGGTACTTGAATATTAGTAGACAGGGCTACGTAGTGACAAGTCATCTATAAGATTGCAAGCATTGAAGATGGCAAAGAAGAAAGATAGATGTGCCACCTGACTTCAAAGCCTCAGCTGGTTGGTGCACTAGATTTAATCGTAATGGACTCACACTGAGGACGAAGACACATATCGCACAGCACCTCTCATCTGATGTGGAAGATAAAGTAACCAACTTCCATAAATTTGTAATCAGTGAGAGGAAAAAACATGAATTCCCGTTGAATGCCATTGGAAATATGAATGAGACTCCGATGACCTTCGATTTGCCATCAAACAGGACAGTAGATAGTATTGGGGCAAAATTAGTAAATATTAAAATATGTGGTGCAGATAAGGCACACTTTACAGTGGTTTTAGCCTGTATGGCTGATGGTCAAAAACTGAAACCGCTTGTTATTTTTAAGAGGAAAACAATGCCAAAGAGGAAAAGATGCCTGATGGTTTGATTGTAAAGGTCCATGAAAAAGGTTGGATGGATGAAATAATGATGAATGAATGGATTAATGAAGTATGGGCTAACAGACCTGGAGCTTTGATTCAGAGGAAAAGTCTTCTTGTATGGGACATGTTCAGAGGACATCTAGTTGATTCTGTAAAAAAAAATCTCAAAAGAAAAAAAACATTCCAAGCTGTTATCCCGGGTGGCTGCACAAGTATTCTTCAGCCCCTTGATGTGGGGATAAATAAACCTTTTAAAACCCACATGAGAAGTCAGTGGACTGAATGGATGATAGGTGGCCAAAAGGAATACACTGCTGCCGGAAACATCAAACGTTTAAGTTTGCAAAAAGTTTGTGAATGGACAAAGGTTGCATGGAATGAAAATTGCGGCTGAAACAATTCAGAAGTCATTTAAGAAATGTGGGATCTTAAAGGCAATGGATGGTATAGAAGATGAGTTATTGTTTGAAGATTTAGTTTCCAGAAACTCCAATACCAGTGAAGAGATTGCAGCAAGTATCCCAGCTTCTGATTAACCCGATGAAACTGAAGAAAGTTTTGATGAACTAGATGAGATATATGATGACTGTGTAAATGATGAAGAGGCTCAAAAATTAGATGCAGAAGAAAGAATGTAAAAATGTATAATAAAACCTTGATATTATATTTTGTTTTATTTTTCGTATGTAAAAAAAATCGAGAAACATAACGTTTTTGACGGCCGAATTTATAAATTAAAATTAAAATTCGGATAGTGTTAATGTCGGAAAGCTTAATTTTCTAATTAAAACAATTGTGAAAAACAATGGAAAATCGTATATAAGAGTTTATCTGTCAACAAGTAAGTTTATTTTATTTCTGTGAAGTATATTAAAAACGAATTCCATGTGAGGAGATCGATATTTCGCATGTTTGTAAAAATTACGTAAAATTACATATTATCGCTCATTTTGAGGTAAAAAAAATTATACCGACTTACATGCGGGTCACACGCAAATCCTGTAAAATTTTTCTCAAAATTACATACCGACTTATATGCGAATCGACCTTTATGCGAGTATCTACGGTACTTATTATTTGATTGACAATCAATGCGTCAAACATAGTGGGAACAGTATGATTCGTTTTTTAGTTCTGCAGTTTAGAGGTTTGTATCTAAATACTCTACTTTCACCAAATTAAAATTTGGAAGCACTGAGTGTTAAGATATTAATAAATCAAAGCATTGATCAAAAGTTACTCGATGAAAAATTTCCAAATGTATGAAATTAAATTTATATTTAAATAACATCGATTAAATCCAAAAATTTCATAATTATAGCTCATAATCAAATTTTTTAAAAAGAAGATACTAATAATCTTTTTAATAATGGTGTTTTTCCTGTTATTTCATCTTCAATCATGTATGAAATAATAGTGTGATTTAGGTATATTTGGATTCATTGTTAGAGAATTGAATTCGCAACATGGCGGTCAAGCTAAAAATTTTTTTGCAATAGTCTGACGAATGGTATTTAAAAAAACACTTTGTAAGCAATAATTATATACAACATAGGTTTTTATTTATAATTTAAACGTTGAAAATCTTAAGTAACCTTATTCTTAATTTAAAAATTATTTAATTCACTATTAAATCTGGTAACACATTATCTATCTGAGTCAGATATAATTTTTTTAATGATTTTTTGTTTCAATATTCATTAGCTTAACTCTTATTGACAACACCTCTGCTTTAAATATTTTAATGTTATCATCTGGAACAATCACTCTTGTTTTTTGTTCATCATTTGACCCGGAACCTCCTTATTATGACTTACAGAAAATTCAATCATATGTAATCGGGATAAATTCTACAAAAATTTGTCGCCCTTAAATATTTGTCATTGCAGTTTTGAGGATTGGAAAACATCCCAATTACCAATGCTATCCAGATAACTACTTATAAAAACAAACGTTGATGTATATTGAGAAAGAATTTTTCGATCCCCGTCAAAGGGACAAAAACTACAAAATCAAAACTGAAAACGACTTAAAGCTTTTATCTAAGCACTGTAAATTATACAGCAAAGCATCAAAGGATTGTTAGCATCCAAGCTCAGTCTAGTGTAGTAATATCCTTGAATTATTCCATTAACATCATGTGCCTCCAAAAAACAACCGATGAAGAACGAGAAAGTTTATAGTTTAACCATGATTTGGTTCTACTGGATAAGCTACTCATTGCATGCATAACACAGAGAACCAAAATACTCACAGAGATATCACTGATTTTGTAAAGGTTTTAACGTCATCGCTGTACGAAGTTATCAGTGTTTGTGGGTTTTAACCACATTAGCAATATTTATAAATCCATATCTGGTAATGAAACAAGTAGTTCTACTTTTCTTAAATTTTCGTCCGAAATTTCTAGTTGAAATATATAATCAGTCGTCATACTGACTAGTCTCTAACCAATTAGTTCTATACTTTGATATAAAGGGAAGCAAGACATGATCGTCTTCACTCATTATATGAAACTTATACAAACTGTCTGTATCAAACGGTTTTCTGCAAAAAAATAAATAAATGAATCAGAGCCTTGTAAAAAATATCTAAGAAATACCGATTTTTATTTACCCGTGTGGTTCGGATCATCTTCACTGGAAGACACGTCATTTTCAAAATAATTGCCTCATAATACTTACCCACGTGAAACATAATCTTGATCACAATACTGAAAGATTATTGGTTAAATAACTTCAAAAACATGATTTTTTGTAAAATAAACTCAAATTTTCTCTATGGTTGTTATTTTTTTACTTTATTTTTCTGACGGCAAACAGGATATGCTTATCTGGTATGTATAAAATGCAAAAAGTTTTAAACAAGTTGTTTCACCTTTTTATTACTTACACTCTGATGATTCAATTTTATTTTAAAATGTAATTGTTTACTAGAAGTTTGGTAAAATAGCAATAATTTTTTATCAATTTAACTCAGTGTAAATTGTCTGCTGTTTTAAACATTTTAATGCACTCATGTGATGCGCCGTGACAAGTAAAATAATACTTGAATACAATGCATGTTTCTTGCAATGTCAGCCATTAGAGACTGTTTTCTATCTATATATCTACTAAAAATTTTTTGAAACGTATTGTGCCGATGTACTGTTTCACTAAAGATGAATTTTCAATTTAAAATTCTTTGTAATCGAATGACACTTCACTGCAAATAACTTTGGATAACTACAAGTGACCAAAAATCAAATAATTGTTCAGCTCTTTTTACTTGTTGAAAAATTTTGTAATTATGGAAATCCTGGTTTTTGATCGAAATTCAATAGCTTTTAAAAAAATTCTTCAAATAGATAGTCAATTTTCGGTGTTTTTAATACTGTTCGTTATACCTTCTGGTGACCATCGACCTGTGAGATGAATATTGACCTGCCACTGCTTGATAAAATCAAAACATTTGTTTTTTATATTACGATGAAGAGTAAGGCGTAATAAATGAGCTATTAAATCACCAAAAGCCATCGAATTACCTTGCTTTGAAAGAAAAAGAATCAAAAGATTCCGGTGACAATAATCTCTCTATGAGACTTTCTTCTGTCATTTGATTGGTAGTTTACAAGTTACAGTAAGTGATGAACTCGAGAAAAAATAGCATGCGATTTTTCACAGCGGATAGCTTGACTGATTAAATTTTAAAAACTTTTATCAGTTAATGATTTTGGATTAAATTTCTTGTGATAAGGAGTAAAATTGTTTATTTTTCTTACGACAATTTTTTACTTCGAGAGTTCATTCATTTGTAGATGATGTTTCAAGCAGCTGTTTAAAAAGATCTTTAAATTTAACAACCAAATATCGTTTTTTTACTAAAAAATGATCAAAAATAGCATATACTTTAAAACTAGAAAAATACTTTATGTAATTTGGCAGTTCATAAATTTTTATAAAAGAAAAAAATTGTGGTTAAGAATTTAGCTGGTGTTGAATTTTTTTTAAAATTAATCTTAAAAATTAAGTTTTTTTTCAGTATTTTTTTCACAATAAATGCTAAATTATTGATTTTATGATGAAAGATTTTATAAAAAGCAAAAAATTACGTCTTAGAAACAACCCTTGATAGATTACTAAAACTATATTACAAATCATATAAAAAAAGAGGTTTAGAATAGAAAAAGAAAGACACAAAAGCCGTATATCTTGCATGATTTTGCAATCATTTTATTAGTCATGACATTGCAAATCATGCTCTTGATTCTAACATCAAGAATCTTATATTTAGTTGTGTTCTATCAAATTTATTTAAAACAAGGGATGATTAGACTATTTCAGATTTAAATCTCAGATTTCAAAAAAGTCTAAAATCCCACTCATAGATATGCATAACTAGCTGAAAATGCGATTGATTATGAAATCCTAACATGTCATTAACAGAAAAGATAGAGCTTCGACGATAGGTTAATCCCAAAAAGAAAAATAAACGAGACAAATTCTCAGTTGTAAGTCATTTTAACTTTTATGAAATTAGCAAAGAAATTTATTGTTTCATATAATTTTTAAAACATTTTGAAAAAATATATAATTCAAGAAGGAAACAACCTTATATGGGGTTTTGTACATTAAAGTGTTATTTTACACTTATTTCTTGTGGCAATAAAACTGTTCCGAATTGAGGAGTAGCTGAGAGTTTGTGAAGTAATATATTAAAATAATAAAATGAATTAAATTTCCAATAAAAATATTTAAAATCTACAAAAATTCACACTATATATGTAAGAATTATTGGTATTGATAAGTCATAATCTGCGGGGTTTGCGAGGGCGGCCTAGTCCGTAAAATGGCGTCGCATCAGTCAGCGATACAATTTTGATTCCGTTAGAAAATAAGCCTTTAAGAACAAACTCAGTTTATAAATTAGATAACCAACTCAAGGGAAGAAATTCCGCGAAAAACAACACGAGCAGCTTTGACATTAAATTTTTGAATATTCTAATTATTATATTCTATTACAGTTGCGAAACGGGAAGCTAAACTCTCAACATTAATATTTTTCATTTTATTGGGTCCTTTAAAACCAAGCATTCCCTGATAGTGAAAAAAATTACAGATGTTAGATTAGATACTGTTTTTCCTATTATGTTGAAAAACCTACCTTTTGGCGATATTAGTGTCATAAAAACGTTATTTTTCATAAAACGGCACTTTATAATAGGAATATCCGAAAAATTTTCTGTATCTAAAAAAGGAATGGGATCATCTTGCAGACAATACACTTAGAAAACTTGTTACCAGGGCCTAAGCCAAGTTCCAATGTCTGGCTTTATTTTATCCAGGTCTTCTAAGGTTTTTTGAGATGTCTCTGAATTTCGCTTTAAAACTGAAAGAAAATGCCTTCAATAATATCATGGCAAACGTTGATCGATTTAAAAAAATATTTTTTGTGAAAAAACTAACCGACTCAATAAAGCTTAAAGCCATTTAGAACGATGTTTAAGATCTTCAAACGAATATCTGACTCTTTAATGGCGTTCATTTTTGCCAACAAAACTTTCTTTAACGAAAAAAATTCCTGATCATCATAACTTAATTTTAAGCCTTTTCAAATTGTTTTTTGCCATATCCAATTTTACTCATTATGTAAGTCATGAAACATCATTAAAAATCAAATGTAATTTGAAAATATAACATAAAAGTTTAACATTTACCGAAACTAATTCAATGCAAATAATCGATATTTTTCTTGTTTTAAAAAAACAACAATTTATAGCTATTTTTTAATCGGGAATTATCAATTTCAAGTTATTGTGTAATTCATCTATGCGTACAGCGTTCAGATTTCCCTAACATAAATGGTCACTTGTAAATTAGCAAAATAATCTAATATATGTCCAGGATTACAGATGTTTTAAAAAACTTACTATGATAGATTTTCATTAGTTTTCATAGCTTTAAAGACTAATAGGCACACAAATTTGAAATTTTTAAGTGTCAACGGCCTCATATATAATCGAAAAATCTAAAAGCTCGATCGATTTTTTAGTGTCTCTGAAGTTTGAAGCACCAAGAACTAAGATAATATCAATTGATCGGAGAGTCGAGTAAAAAATACACTTCGATGCTGAGAATTGCGTAAAATGACCATTGATGGTTTATGGAACAAAAGCATGATTATTAGTGCTTAAAATGAGTGACTGAAATGTTATTTTTCCATATCTCATTACGGTCGATCGATAAGAATGACATTTTAAAAAGATTTCTTTTTGCACATTATAATGAATAGATTTTTCTGTTGACCAATGTAAAGAGATACTGATTTATAAAAAATATTCGAAGATGAGATTCGCGGTTTAAAGACAAACAGTAATGGTTTGAGGACTAATACATTCCAATTTGAGGAAATAATTACAGGGATTTGTTTTCTTATTATTACGCTGATAAAAAATTTTGAATTCAGTAGACCATAAAAATAATATATAATTAAAGGGATTAATGCACTAAAACGACTTTTGATTTCAAAATAAATATTTTTATCAAAAATAAAATTATAATTCACCAATTAGTAATGACATTAAATTTAATATTCTATTTTTTACACTTGAGAAGCCAATTTGTAAAATTAATTTTTGAAACTTAAGAATTTTGCAAAATAGTCCATATTGTTGAACAGCATAATTTTCATTGTAGGTAGTTCCGATCAATAATATTTTTATTTTTAAAAAATAAAAAAAATTGCTTGGTAAATCAACTCAAAAATCTTATTTAAACTGGCAAAAAATCTCTTTAAATTTTTTTCTTGTCTCACAGTAAAACGAGGATGTAAAAAGTTTAATTATTGGAAACGTAGCCAAAATTTATTCATGTTTTTGTTTTTAACCCCAGAGACTATCGCACAGTTATTCCTTGTTCTCAAATTCATTTCTAAGGACGCAATCATAAGAAGGTCTTCACTAATATAGTGGCGTTGGCATTTTGAATGGTCAAAATAATGATAATTGAAAGTATTATTGTATATAAGCATTCTAAGAAGCCAATCAGACAAATTGGAACCAGTTAAATTAATTAAAATAATTTATTTAGTATTCTTTCTCTTTTCTAATAGCACTAGCATTGATAAGCTCAAAGTTGAAATTTGGTAAAACTATGAAGGTAAATTAGACGAGTCTTCCATTATTTTAAGTGTTGTTTTTCAAGTCTCTCGACAGTAATCAACAACCCTCGTTAATAATCCGCCTTAGCTGATATAACTTCAGAAAAAGTCAGCCTTATTGGTTGGTTGATATCGAAGACTACAGGCTCTGAAAATGCCCAATAATAACGAAAGATTGAATAAAAACTAATTTAAATAAAAAAGGAATTATCGAAAAGTTGTTTCTCTCTGGGCATTAATATTTGTGGATAAAAACTTTTCTAAGAGGAGAAAGGGTTAAAACCTCCCTCTTGGTAATCTTTCTTGTTTATCACTGCGATATTAAAAACCAAGGGCACCTTGTCAGTCACCTATAGATGTATTTACTGTGATGTCACAGTATTTCTTTGCTGGTATTAAGGAATCGTGTGTTTTGATTTTACACCAAAGAAGAGAAAAAATGAGACAACCCAAGATACTTTGATATCGCAAGTCGACAGGTATAAGTTGACGTAACATAATTAGGATAAAGATCCTTAGCCAGGGATTCAACATCAAGAACCAAACTTTTGACCCTGGATTATGACCAATACTTCAAGCAAAACATCGAGGTATTCCCCTTAAAATATATTGATTGAAACATGACATTATCATTGATTAATTGTACTTATGTCTGTATTGATTACACCATCACCATTTTCTGTTCAAGTGACTCTTTAAAATAGATAGCCTCTATGAGAGGCTGTCAGGATATCTTGGTGGAGAACGTTTTCTCTAAAATATCAAGTAATATAAAGAAATAGTCTATTGGGATTTTTTGATTATTACTACTTAAAATTTAAAAAATTTTTATGGAAACTTTTAAGATGGAGTCGTTCCTTCGCCAAAGACCAACACAAAGATTGACTAACTGTGAGTTTCAGATTATACAAGATTTTTAAGATTCTAACAGAATTTAGTTTCTTCTAAAGAGTTAAAACACAGAAGCAAACTCGGACATTTTTTTATCGAAACTAAAATCGAAAGTGAGCCCAAGTGTTCATCTATCCTATAATTATCGAACTGATAATCAACATAAAATTTTATTAAACGACTAAAAACCATATATTCGTCAAGCCAAGAAATGGAAGTTCTTGACAATAATAGATAGTCATTTTACTGTTGAACTTGGCAATAGCTGAACCGAAAAATTGTTTATTTGAAATGGAGTTAAGTTTAGAGTTAAGCCTTTATCAAACCAGTCCACTTCTTGTTTTCGATTATTAGCTGAGAGTGTTTTACTCCAAGTAAGACTATAATAAGTAATGAAAAAATTTTAAATCAAATTCTTTTGGTTTTAGCGTTGAAAAATATTGTTAAATGTGCAGGCGCAACATTATCTCTCATGAGATAAAAAGGAAATGAAGGCCTCAAAATCCTCTATTGATGACATCGCAGTCACCATGCTGCGCAAAAATACAGACAAAAAGAAAACCACTCGTAGGTTAAAAAATGCCATATAATTGTTATATTTAGGTGTCTAGGAGCTAAAAACCCTTCGTTAGTCATTAGCTTAAACTAACCGGTTTGATTTGTCATCAGTTCTAGACTGTGTTAATTAATTATTTTATTTTTGAACAGTATTTGAATCCAATAAAAGACCTTAGAGATTTATCCATATCGAACCTTCTAGTTTAAAGGTTTATCAAGTCCAGATTGATGCAGATGGCTGAAAAGAAAGAAATTCTGAAGAATTATAAAGTAGCCAATCAAATGATGATACGGTAAGTCGTGTGCTCTGCATATAAATTTTAATTATCGATAACGAAACTAAAATAAATTAATTGGCTACTCAATTCTGTAAAATATTACTTTGAATCGTTAAAATTTTTTTATCGAGTTGGTGGAGTATTTTTATCATTCGGTGTGTTACTACGAAACGTTAAAAATAAGAAAAAATCAAAAAAGATTGTTTTTTTGAAACAAAATAAAAATTAGCGTTTAAACAGTTAAAATCAACTTTTTTAAGAAATAAATACACAAAAATATTATCTAAGTTTTAGATGAAATCTGCAACTTTTTCATAACTGATGCAAAGCCAGACTATCGAAGAAAAAGGTTTGATATCCTTTTTAAGGATCTGCAAGGGAAATGATATTCCAATAGAGGATATAGTCTCCTCTTACAGTCATGACAACGTATTGTAGACTGGTCACATTCAGAAAAGTGTTAACAGAAGAATAGAGAAAAAAACTAAGCAAACATAATTGTGATTAAATAAATTAAGCGGTTGTTAGCTAATAAATAGGTTACAAAATATCAACAATGCCAAAAACAATATCTTTTATTCGATTAAAAATACTGAAATATCAGATAGAATTTTCTAACAACAGCTAATAAAATAATCACAAACTCTTACAAAATATACTTGAGAAACTCGAAAATGAGGGAGTTAAATAAATTTTTTTCTCGATAAAAATTTCGAGGGAAAATTTGTTTTTGTTGAAAAAAGTAAGATTAGTCTTAAGAAAAAATTGAAAAACTTGTGATCGTTGAAAGGTAATTATCCTCAGATTAATTAACTCTTCTACCTCTCAGTTTCCACATAGAAAAATCATGATTATTAAAAATAAACAAAGAAAAGTCTAAAATATTAAAAAAGAATTAAATGACAGGGTAATATTTATTTTCCATAGGACAAAATTATATTTTGGAAAGATCCACCGCTTATAAAAATTTAAGAAACTGACAAATCACAGACTCGCCAGGTTTTAAATTAACTTATAGACATTAATCAGTTTTTTAATGCAACAACACAACTAAATAATATCAAATAAAACACAGTCAACCTTTTGATTTATGCTATCAATAGCTGTCAACTAATGAATTCCTTTATGTAAAAAACCAATTTGAAAAGTTGACTTTTACACAGTGGTCTATTTCGCATCCTTGCAAAATGCCAAAGGGATTCTATAAATTTAATCTGAACAAAGGGTAATGTATTAATAATTTTTTGTATAATTAACTAACAGTATGAAATTAGTCTGTTTAATCGTTAAGTTGTTTGCAGAATATTTTTAGTTAAAAAAAGCAACCGCTGACTCGTTTAAACAAATGGCTAGCCAGCTCTGATTAAGTTTGCGTTCCCTCAATAAGGTTTAACCCATGATTAAGATATTTTTGTTAAAAAGTAAACTGAAAAGATTTGAATTTTACAATAAAAATACTTCACTTGGAAATTTGTTTTTATTGAGAAGCATATTGTGGTTCTAACTCCATTTTAGCAGTAAATTTCTCGTTATTTATTGTGGGAAATACATGCTCAGTTTCCACCTTATAAATGTAAAACAAATAAAAATAACAAATGCCATAATAAGAGCTGGCCAATTTCACAGATTTCTAATATATTTATATAAAGAGAACTATGTAAGTAAAATCACTCTTAAAATAAATATACATGAGTTATATTTTTAGGGGATATGATATTGCAAAATGTTTGTAACAATAAATCATTGGGAATCTGAGAATCTCTGATTTGACCTTGAATCGAGCTAGAAGCAATGCTGGAAAAATTTTGATTTAAAAAGCTGACAACTGAAAATCTTTATTACCATCAACGAAAAATAAAAGTATAAATGGATAAAGAAAGTAAATTGACGCGTTACTGGATTATGAAAAAAAGCACAAATTTTGTAATAGGAAGGATTTTAGAAAAACATAAATGCCTTAATATAATTTTAAAAAATAAGATAATCCTAGGTGAAAAATCTAGTTAGTTATATGGAATTGTAGAAATCACAAAAAGTTAAAATCATCTTATTTAAAATTCAGCACGATAAAAATAAAAAATTATAAAATCTAAAACTCATTAAATAAGCTTTAAATACGTTATTTAGCTCTAAATAACATAATCCGAATTGTTCCGAAATTACCTTTATTCAATTACGAATTAAAATACTCGGAAAAAGATAATCGATTGTTTATTATCTTAATGGTTTCTTTGGAAACAAAAATTGGCTCCGTCTCGACATTATTAGGAATTTGTTTAACCTTTTTGGTATAAATTTTATAATAAAATTAAGCTTTTTATTGGACTATGCTTTCATTTCAATTGTCGAAGTTTACTAGAAGATTTACCACATCTTGATAAATCAGCAACTCTAAAACATAGATTTGAACTCGCCGCAACGTATTGAATGATTGTCAATATTAGAAACTGTTTTATAGCCGCCGGTATACATGGGTTTTGTCTATTTACAATATTGTTTTGGTATACATGTAAATTCAGGCGATCTAGGTGCTATGTAATTTGATCATAGAGATTTTCGAATCGACACAGAAACAGGCTCATATAATTATACTAGATTATGGTAGTTAAAGTTTTTTTAATTTATCTTTGAGAGGGGACTTTGGTTGGGGAATCGTTCGAGCTTTCTCAAGAGCAACGGCTAATTCAAAAAATGTATATTTAGAATGCTTGCGGTATTCATCCATATTTTGTCTTGGCATATTAATTGGATCTATATACAGAAAAAATTTACTCTTAAGAGAAGCTTTTTCGCTTAATAAGCGAATTATTCTTTTTAGGCTCGCCATGTTTTTGGCTTCATTAATTATAATTTTTCCGATTTTTCTCTTGTTCCTCCGACCGCTTAACATTTTAACCTAAAAAGTTTTTTTAATAAAATTAATTTTTTTCTATTCGTTGCTTGTAAAACTAGACAATAAAAGTATATTAGCTATATAGCATTCCGCTATAATAAATTATAACTAATTATTACTTAGTTAATCTTTTTGGTTACCACTTTGCTGTAAATAAAACTCTAAATTTCTGCGATCATTCAGTTGACTCTAATCATAAGACTTTTAAATGACTAGGTACATGCAACGAATCGTTCCCATTCAGGAATTAATTAATTCACAATAAAATTTTCATAATTTTTCTTGCATCTTGATTGAAGAATTGTTCTGGGAGTTTTTAAAATTAAATAACTAGTGATATGATAATTCCTTCTTTTTGAGTTGTGATCCATTGAAAGCGATTTTAACAAATTATCGCTTATGTTGAATAACTTAAAATTTTTTATTTTAAGCTATTATAAATTATTTACTTCACAAGGCTATTTCAAAACAAATCAACAAATTTTTAATTCCACTCTCGATCATAGAGCCAAACTAGATGTCATATCGCGGATATTGTGAAACTATGTAAATAAAAAAAAGAAATAAATTCCAAAATACTAAAAAATCGAACCGTTGATTGTCATTCATATTTTTAATTTGTGTACGAAATGTTCGTGATGTGTTGTTTTTCAATGAAACATGCTCAGCAAATAAAAGAAACTCAAGCAAAACTTTAACTAAATATCTTATTTCTTAGCGATAATATTACAATCTTTTATACATTGATTTTAAAATTTTTGAGTTTGGATTTGTGGAAGTCATATTTTTAAAGACATAAAAACGTACAAATCTTGATCCCTCTTTTTATTTTCGACGCGTAACATTTGTATCACTTAAAAAATTCTTAACCGTTGAAATACAATAAATTTGTTTTCGATTTGAATCTTAGATCCTAAACAGTAAAAACATAAATAATTTAAAGCTCCGGATTAAAAGTTAAGTGAGAGCAAATTCGATTTTTATAAAAGATATATATACACAAATTGTTTCTAACAACTATTAAGTCACAGTAGATTTTATTAAAATTAAAAAAATTTTTATACCCAATTCAAAATGCGTCTCTCTGCTGTAAAAAAAAACAAGATGGGACATCTCATTTTATAATTAGATTGCGATGCTATTTTTTTGTGTAACACAAAAATATTTTTTTCAATAAAATTAAAAACTATTCAAAATAAACAGTAAAATACAGTAAGAATATATCTGCCTCAAATAAATTTATTTAACTTGTCGTAAAATTTCAAATCTTAACTAGAGCTAAAAGGTCTAATTTTCTTTTTTTTACTTTTTTTTTATTTTTTCAATTCAAAAGAGAATATTTTTTCAGATATTTACCAGATATTTGGTGTACCTTAGTTTTAGCTATCAATCATGTCATAATATTTGCACGATGATGCTCTTAGTGATTTATTTTTTTAGTTTATGATATTTTTAGAACCATTTATACCTTAAAAACCAACACAGGAACTTATGAGCAAGTACAACTTTAGTTTTTAAATTTCGCGACTCTTCGTTTTTTATATGCTTAATGGCAGAAATTACATATCAAATTAAAAACTAAAGATTGCGGGTCATCAATTTTTTTGTATTTATTGCTAATTCAATTATATCAACTATTTTTTTATCTACATCAACTCCATGCGAATGAGAACTCTAGTGTTAAAATTTTTGAAATAAATCGTAAATTTTAGCCCAAATACTTAAAGATTTCAGATACAAACAACAAAACATATTTTTAATATTTTGCATTATATTTCAGTTTAAACATGTTGAGGGTATTATTTATTTTTTTTACTTGTCAGCATTCTGTTGAAGAAAAAATCAAGTACCGCGTAAATTGATTGGTAATTTTTATCAAAAATAATTCACTGAATGGGAAAAAAAATCTTTGAATCAGAAAACTGTTTTTTAACGAAGTTCTTAGAACTATAATAAGAAAACTATTTGTCAATTGCTACGATTAGCTAAATTGAAATTTATTTGTTTACCTCAATCAAAACTATGATTAAATTTTCAAGTGAAAAATCATTTAGATTTTTAACAAATATTTGAATGATATTGAAGGTTCAAAGTTAACGATTTATGGTATTAATTATTTTCATATTCTTGCTCCGTTAATGTTTGAAGAAATTTTGTAGGGTGAAATCGTCAATTTATCGTACTTTAATACAATAAAACTTAAGCATAATTTAAGTTTTTTCACAACTTTCTTCGTAGTTACTCTTTTTAATATTTAAATTAATGTTGTGATTGCATCTTAGAAAGATTCTGTGTCTTTTGGTTGTGATTCTAGAGCTTAACTCACGACGCAAAACCTGAATTAAATCCATGTAGGAAAGGGTCAATGTAAGAACACCACAAAGTCTTTCCTGGTTAATTACCGACAAAAATTTAACGTACCGACACTATTTCTGAAAAGAGATTTTATGATTAAGAGCCGTTTGACTTAGCAATTTTCTCAGAGGGTAGAAAATTGCCTATCTGATCTATATTATAGTGTTGGCCCGTCTTGCTCTCCCGGCGTGTCTTAAACGATTTGTGAATAAAGAAATAAGTGGTTGGTTCGTAAAAACTTTTTTTAATAAAAGATTCTGTTCATAGAGATGATTCATCAAAATTGTGACCAAAGGCTTTTAGTGTCTTCAGATAACTCTACAACAATGCAGAGATATTTTCAAATATTTTAATTCATTTTTTGTTTTTTTTGTCATCTCTCTAATTTTTATTTAATCCTAAAAGACTTTGATTTTTCAAAATTTACCAGTTAACTCCAAGGGATTTTGATAACCTATTTAAGCGATTACTTAACACGTTAAATTATAAATGTCGAAAGTGAACAAAATATCGCTGGATTCAAATACGTTTTCTAGTATGTTTTGTATCTTCAAAATAGTCATGATTGGCCTTAGATTCTAACTCAGCTGATTTTGACTTTGATGTGACCTCTGCTATCGTGTTTAATGATAAAAAAGGAAATTATTAATAAATCCGAATTAAAAAACACGGAAATACAAGAATCGGGGTTACATAGTATGTTGACTAATTATAAGTCTCTACCTTTGATATATTTTCCCCAAATTATACCCTAAAAAACTAAGATGCGATTGAATGCGAATATGGGTTTTTTATTTAATCACCAATTTTTTGATAAGAATTGCATATAAAAAGACTATTTGAAGAAAAATATTATTTTCACAACTTAACAAATTATAGACACCCAGCTAGTATGGGAGCATTATTGGATTCTTGTTTACTGGGAATAACAAAGAATAAGGTACATCGTAATATTTTAAAAATTAAAAAATTTTAAAAGAAGTTAAATCACCAAATAAAGATAAAAAAGGCTAAATCTTTCTCGTAACCCTCCTCACGACACTCGTCAAGACAAACCAATGATATTATTTACGTGTAGGACCTTCCGAAATCTCGATTAAAATAAATGTAACTTGATGAATAGAGATATACAAAATCAGTTAAAAAATACATTGAAACAACAGGAAAATTCGAATGCTTATAAATATTTGCGATGATCTTGGCAATGAAAAAAATTCTTAAAATGTTAAAAAAGCACATAAAATAAACAACTTTGAAATTGATTAATCGCAAAATACTAAAAAACTAAAATATTTTAAAAATTATAAATAAAGAAATTTTCATTTAGAAAATGAAAGAAAAATATTGATTTAGGAAAGTATGAATATTTTTTTCTCAATCTCATACGCTAGAATTTTTATCAAATCCCCTGTTACGTTCAATTATAAAAGATAAAAAAAATTGTAATAATATTTTTTAAGAGTTTAAATATAATATTAATAATCCCCACTTTCTTTTCAGAGATTTTTAAGTTTTTTATAACGATTGGGGTCGTTAATGTCAAAGACAAAAAACTTAAAAAATTTTCGCATTTCTTAGTTGACAAAAAGAATTAACCTTCGATAAGAAATTTAATTATGAGGAGATTCTAAATCAAGAAGAAAAGTTGTCATATTTAGATTGAATCAAGATTAAATTTCCAAAAGGAGTGTAAAATTGCTTTTTAATGACCATTTATCTTATTTAAACTAAAGGTTCGCAAAATCTCTTCGTTAAAACTTGATTAACAATTTTTTTTTGAGGATTGGTCATTTAGAAAATCATACAGTTAATTAAGTTATATTGACTATATTTTCATTTTATATCATTTTATTTAAAGGAAAAATTTTATTAATCAATCCAAGATCAAGTTTATACTTGGTAGCCAGACGATATGTGATCATTTTTGTTGCTTAGCTAATATGAATTTGCTTTTTGGTCATGGTTGTAATTTGAGTCTCATGAATGAATTTATTTTAAAAGACAGTTTGTTTGATAATTATAAGTTATTAACTAGTGTATTAGCAATAAGGTAGTGTATTTTTATTTGATTTATTTAATTTCACAAAAGGAGTAATCAACCTGGAAAGAATTATTAAAGGAAACATAAAATCGTCTACAAGCTTTTCGTATGAAATGTTACGATTTAAAAAAGAAAAATACTCTTTAAAATTTTTTACAAGATAATTAGAGAGATAAAATGGCATTTTTTCGATGTATAGAATGACTCGTGGTAAAGTAAACGTCACTCTCAAATATAAAAATAGCATTTAACTAGGTCACAAGTATTCAAATCAAAATGTAAAAATATTAAAGATTAGTTTTAAGTATTGAGTTCGGGACATCAAAACATATAAAGAGTAAAAATAGATTAATATTATGAGAATTCTAACTTAAGGAATAAATCTATGCATAAATTAAAACGGGTAAAAGTCCCAAATTTGTTTAAAAAATTTTTTATCGATGAAAAAAATAGTTTTATATATAATATTTTTGCAAAATATTTTACGTAAAAGATCTGAATATTGGAATATTATGAAGAAAAAAAGGGTGGTGTAGTTCCAAACGAAGCTATCTCAAGTGTAAATGAAGAACTTGGTTGCAAGTTTTTCTCAACGTCAAGGTATAGAAATGGATAATATTTATCGTTTGTCGTGATCTATTTAAAACAATGGCAAACTCTATAAATTCGGTGGATAGATGAATACATAATTTGTTTTACATGGATAGAAGAGTAGTCCGTTAGGTATTTAATAAACGGTTGAATTGGAGAATCGTTTTTAAATTTTTCTTTAGTCATGGGTACGGCCTAAATAAGAAAAAAAAACACTTCTCTAAATATTGCAGTGTCCATTTCATCG
>CM043719.1:38008666-38046281 GCA_023969325.1 Oryzias curvinotus | reverse complement strand
AAATCTGCCTCAGCCTTTTAAATTTTAAGTAGATCTGCGTTAACAAGTTTCGCTTATAAGATACTTTTAAAAAAATATTTCATAACAAAACCATGATTTTTAGGCCAGACAAAGTTTTCGTAATTAAGATGTTTGTTGATCGCTAAAAGCAGTCATAACGAGAAGTCACGGTAGAAGTACATTGATTAGGATCATAATTTTTAAGTTAGGACTTTATGAAGTTCTGGTGTTTGGAGAAACTGCGGATTTATTCATAATGTTATGAGTTCTTTCAAATGTATCCTGGTTTGATAAAAAAGTGGAAAACGGTTAAATTAGCTTCTTTTCTTCTACATAGCACTCAGAAATTGTTCACAAAAATGATATTTAAATATACCAAAATGAAAAGTCAATAATTCTACAAATTAACGATTCTTTCATGTTTAGCTATTAGAGCTAAAAATATATCAGCACCATACTCACCTATTTGAAATAACGCGTTTCTGTTGACCAGTTTTGAGGATTTGACAAGAAAATTATAAAAATAAAATAATTTATTATTTTTGATTTGTAAACCAGAATAAAAAGAATTTAATAAAAATGTGGTAAAAATTTTGCTTTCTACCCATAGTAAATAACAGGTTGGGTTTTGTATTTTTATGAAAAACTAATTTTTCAAGCAGCAAAAAATATAATGTTTTGTGACTTAAGTGCTAATATTTTGGTATAAATAAAAGCCATTAAATCTGAATTCAAAAGTCTTTCAATCGTAAGATCTTCCAACTTAGAAAAAAGGTGACCTGGTCTGAGTATTTAAGATACCTTGTTGTGATTATGAAATGATTTATAATAGTAATAAAATTATAAAAATTCAAAAAATTAGATGATAGAGACAAGAATATAGTCTATAATAAAATCCTAAATGTCTAAATTTATGTTAAACTGGTAAGAGAAAGATTCAGGTACCTTAAGGATAAAGTAAACACAGTTCTCATCATAATGGTAGTAAAAAAGCATAATGAACTTAATACTATACAAGAAATTAAAAGATCAATGCAATATTTAGATAGTACGATTTAAATTCATAAATAACTTCAAATCATAGATTGGTTAAGGAATGGGTAATCAAGACTCATGTCTTTTATTATGCTCTCAATTTAAAAAAAAACTACAATTTGACACGATAATTTAAGTGTTTAAATTGAATTTAAAATTTTGGTAATAAATTTTTTAGGGTAAACAAATACTTTTTAATGATAAAAAAATACTAAAAACTGTTTTCTTTTGTTATAATTTTGAGATATTTTCTAAGAAACTTGGTCAAAGTAGAATTTACACTTTGAGTAATACCTTGACAATTTAATTAAACCTTAATTTTTCTCTTACTGGAAGACCATATAAAAAAACTTTTTTCGTAATAATAATTGTTAAATTTTAAGAATTTAAACAAATTGTCAAACTTATAATCAAAATATGTAACTCCAAGACTTATTTTAAAAATTCAAACTTTCAAGATATCATCATTTTAAATAAACGAACGCAATATACGAAGAAGTCAGAGTAATTATTAAAGTTTAAATACAAAATAATTTATCATTCTTTTTTAGCTTAGTTATTAAGGTAAATATGAAAAACATAAACTAGTCATCTTTGTTATATTTCACGTATTCTTATGATACTATAGCTTCCAAATTTTATTACATGCATATTTTTTCCCTTTTTATGAATTTTTGTGTTTTTTTAAAAATTTATGGCTCAACAGGTATCCTCTACCTTGCTGCATTGAAATATTGGTAATTGCTTGCAATCCAGTAATCTTTAGCTAACATCAAAGTTTTTTGTAAGGAGGTTGTTTTTACGACATTTTATGCATATTAAGACAATTTTCAAATTCTTAAAGCAACAAATATTATTTTGAGCAGGCTAAAAGTTTTTCAGTAAAAATTATACGCTGGAACCTTATCAAGTCTTTGCTAAAAAAACGTTCAAGGAAAATGCCAAATTGACGTTTTTGTGGTGATTAAAACGATCAAGATTAAATTTAAAAAGCGGATGTGGTTTGTTAGTCAATGAATTTTGATCAAATAGGTTACTTCATCACTTAAGTAAAAATTTAATTTGTGAATTAAGCTATTGTAATGCTTAAAAATTAAAGTAAAATTTTATCTAAGATATCGATTATGAGTTAATTTTTTGTTTAATATTGCGTAAATTAGAAAATAAAACATAAATGATGTTATGACAGTGGTTGTTTCATAATAAATGTTAAGACAATATTATCAAGTCTAGACTCTTTCAAATGTCACAGTCGACGAAATTTTTTTGTTTGTAATCACTAATCAAACGTGATTTAATCGATGAATACTAAAGAAATCGTATTTAAAGGCGTCATTGAAATTCAGACTGCTTGAGGCGTAGACAGAGAGTGGTACCAGATAATTATAATTCCCTACCTAATGAACACACAGGGTTGGCAACCGAGTTCTGTGGTTAATCTTTCAAATGCACCAGACCCCTTGCATGTTTTCAATGTATGGTTCAATGATGCAACTGATCCAAGTCAACTTTGGAACCAAACTATAATGGTTTTGTCAACTATTCAAGAGTAACATTTTTTAATAAATACAGAAATGGACATCCAACATCTCGTTCAATTTTTTTGGAGGATTTCGACTCACAAGGTTTTAGATTCTCAACAAATGCAAATAGCAATAAAGTAAAACAAATAGTTTGCATTTAAATTAATACAAAAGGAGAAAAATCCTAACGTGGCTTTATTATTCTATTGGTATAAAAGAAACAGGTTCAATATGACCTCTTTTTTTAGGCAGATTCGCATTCAGGGCATTGCAAAACCTCTTAACAATGATTACACAGGGGATTATTATGTTTCAGGTGCTTATAAAAACCCTGATTCAAATGTTTCTAACTCTCAAAATGGTCAGATTACCAATGGAGAATCAAAAGTTTTTAAAAAATAAGAATAGGAAAAAACAGTAGGATCATCTTCATCGGATAGTTTGCAAAAGGAAGAAGATTTAATTCCCTTTTGTGAGCGTTGGTATTAATTTGAGATAACATAGGGTTGTTTACGTAGTTAAGCCTACATCGTACGAATTCTGGCAAAACAACTATGGACCATTTATAGACCGCTTTATGTACACTCTCGAAGACACAAACAGATGGAAGTGTACCAGACTTCGCCCCTAGACGTTAAAGAATTAAAAATATTGCTTTGACTAATAGTATTGAATTATGCATTTTTTTGAAAAATTCGTTTATCATATTTATAATTCTGATTTATTTAACTGCTAATTCAAAACATAGCTTGGATTTCGCCCTTCAATATATCGGTGAGATTGTTTATAACAAATATTGTGCATTTAAAAATAGCTTTTATATCGAATAAAAATAATTAAAAAATATTCATTGTTGATTTATCTTGGAATTACCGTGAAATTAGTTTGGAAAATGTAAAATGAAAATGCCTGAAGTTAACTCGTGGGGTTATTAAAAAAATCAATATCCTTTAGGTTAATATTTATTTTTCTGTATATTTTCTTTGTTGATAATATTTCAGTCAATTAAGTAATGTAAATTCTTTAGCGAGTACACAAGATATTTATTGACACCTATAATCCCCTTTATTATTGAAAAAAATTTGTTTGAATAAAAATTTTTTCTTTCTTTTGATGTTGGTAAAAAAAATATGAGAATCCGTGGCTTTCTTGAAAAATCATAAAATATTTCTTTTTTTTTTGTTTTACTTATAGGAAGATAATTATTCATGTGTTGTTCAGAGAAACATTTTTCAACGCATCAACCAATCCAAAGCTGATTTTTTTTCAACGAACAAGATTTATGTATATCATTATTTTGGCACAATAATGTTGATTTTGATGCTGTCAGTTTATTAAGTTGATGGGTTTTATTTCCTAATAGAACAAGGTTCCAATTACTTAACTGTAATAGAATTAATTAGCGTTGGGAACATACTTCTTGAAGGATGGTATTTTGTAAAAAAGAAATTTTATTTTACCTTTTTTAGAGTTTGAATGGTTATTGTTAAAAATTGGGAAATATTATTAACTTGCAAGCCAGTCCTTAAAAAGCTTAAAATTCATTTGTTTCTTTATATCGGGAAAAATGCGTTTCATCCATATAAATATTTTAATATTTCTAGTCCATCACTTCTCCATTATCCTGGAGAGAAAGACGATGTGTTTTCAGATTTTAGAGTAAGAAATGTTTTTTAGGGTATTTCCAATTTTGTTTTTTCTTTTATTATTTAATCATTTTAAATTGTTTTTAATGCATTAAAACTAATCTATGGGCTTAGTATGCCTTGTTTGTCTCACTGATAATGTGTCGGCTATCTTTCCTTAAATGGCTTCTACATGATTTTTTCTTCACTCCAAATATAATTGTTTTGACACAAACCAGCCTGGAGTCAAATATTTTACCAAATCAGGTTTACTGAGAATTTTTCTTCAAAACACAAACTTATGATCGCAGTGTGGTGTTCAAGGCGTTTAGGTGTTGGGGAAGATTGTAGCCCTTACTGATTCAACCGATGCATTAGATAAGGAAATATTTTAACAAGAATCACCTTAAATTGAAAAATAGCATTAATTATCAAATGTATCCCAAATATTTACTTTAGAAGAACATTGTTTGGAAATAGGAGTGTAACAAGAACATAATTGAAGGTTCGTGAGGGTAATCTGACAGTTATACGTGGATTCAGATTGGCAACAACTCTGCAGTCTAGAAAACAATGAAAAACTTACACTCATAAAAATCCATTGCCAAAATATTTTCAATGACACTACATAAAAACGTTAAAAAAATTTAATGCTACTATGATGCATAATCCAATATATTACCTTTGTTCATTTCTGAATTTATGCAATGAAATTTATTGAGAGATTAGATATTTACCTACACAGTTAAAATAACGTGGGACTTTTATTTAGTTTTTAACTTTCAGATCTTTAATTTTTATGAAATGTTACTATTTTTTAACTTTTTTGGTTCTTAAGTCTAATATTAACTGTTTTTTAACTTAAGACTGTTAGTACATTAAATAGTGATTAATTAAAGCTTTTCCATCTAATGTTACTTTTTGTAGCTCCAGGAAAATCACATTTGGATTTGACATCCAAATACTGTTGAAATATTATTATAACAGTGTTCATTATGGAAATTTATGAGTTTTGGCGGTTTGAAAATTTTTACAAATTAGTTTTTTATTTCTGGAAAACGCACATGAGGTCATAATAGCTTATCTGTTTCCTTTGAACTTTTTTGGGGATAAATTTTTCAATATAAGGAAGAGATTAAATTTTACCGACAATCGATATAAAGCCTTTAATTGCATATTTTATCATCTTTTATTTATTCAATATTTTTGATGAATATAATTTACCTAAATTAAATAATCGCTTTATCAATTCAAATCCTCGTGGTTGCAAATGTTAGCACGTGAATATTCTAAAAAATACTCTTTAGAGTTATTTTTTGCAATAGAGTTTAATTTCTTTAGTTTAATATTTTTTCAAATTGTTCCTCACCTAAATTTGAAATGTGATCTAAAGCTATTTTTCAAGTTCACAATGGAAGACAAATTCGAAAGTTTAAATAACCATTAAACGTATTTCGATTAATATAAATCGTTAAAATTAAACAACTCATCTATCACAAAAAAAGTGCTTTTCCTTGTTTTCTACAACAGAATACCGTTTCAAACAATATTGTTTTCACCAAGGAAACGTTAAAAATATACCCTAAATTTAAAACTGATTGAAAATATATAATTATGTATTTTTTGAAATTTTTTAACACTTAAATAAAAGCCTTAAAATTGCTTGAGTGGTGAAAATAAATTTTTACAATTCTACCCCTTAATATTGAAAATTTACAATATTTCGACATAAAAATATTCGAAAAAATTAAATTATTTTTTACAAATACTAGTAAAAGTTTTACAGTTTGGTTAATGCTTCATCTTAATTAAGGCCATAATCTGATGATCTCCTTGATCTTGAAAAGGCGCTTGCTCTTATTTATAAGAAAAATGTCTGGAAATATATGGCAAATGCGTGAGGACTATCAACCATTGCTCCCTTTTATTGATATTAAAATTCCGCCAAATCCATTACAAGTGTTTGAGGAGTGGTTCACATTGGCTAGAGATCAAGGAGATTCGTGGGAACCAAACACGATGATTATATCAACTGTTAGCGAGTATCTACGTCTTTTAACTCTTTAGATCGGGAGTTCCCTCATCTCGTTGTGTCTTGCTGAAACAGTTCGATTCTGAAGGCTTTCAATTTTTTACAAATTATAACAGTCAGAAAGCAACAGAAATTGTTAATTTGAAAGATTATTTTTAGGAAAAAAATCCAAATGTTTCCTTGCTCTTTTATTGGTACAAGCAAAACAGGTAGGCTTTCCATTCATGTCTGGCAAGTTAGAGTTAATGGCGTCGCTGAACGCGTGTCACGCGATATTTCGACCCAATATTTTACCTCAAGACCACTGAAAAGTCAAATTTCGGCTTTCTTAAGTCACCAAAGTAAACCTATCTAGCGAAGATGATTTTCAAGTAAAAATTTTTCTTACTTAAGAATCTAAAAGTAAAAGCAGAAAAACTAGCCGAAGAATTAACAGAAAAACAAGAAAATGTTTCAACACCTAACCACTGGTATAAAAAAAGTTTTATTAAGGGGAGGATATATTGTTCGGCCATCATCCTATGAGTTTTGGCAGGGTAATCGTAATCGGTTTCATGACCGCTGCCTTTACACCTTACATTCAGATAAAAATTGGAGCTGCATCAGACTTCAGCCTTAGTTTTGCCTGTAATTTATTCTCTTAATATTTGCAGTCGAATGCACATGTCGATAAGTTTTTTTAAGCTTCCTACACACAATAACCCTAGATAACAGGCTTAAAAAAGAATAGTACGATTCAGTTTGACAATAAATTAGATGGCGCATTTTACTTTTTTATACAGCCAAGTCTCTATTTTAATTTATCAAACTACATACTTTATAACTGTATAATCGCATCATCGTGAGTTTAGCATTCTTTACTTAATCGAGAATTTTTTTTTCTCCTACTTTGAATAAATTTTTTAAACTGAAAAATTCAATTGTAACATTCACTAAAACGTTCAGTGATACATTAAGGCTTAGTGAAGAAAATCTCTCGTGAAAATCAACTAGATTACAATGACTATTAAATTTTTTCTGGTCCTACATTAAGTGGCCTGCAGTCACATCCCTCTGAAATCTCCTTATAATTCTTCTCTGCGTCATAGCAATACTGAGAAGTTATTCTTTGTGTATTTCGCACAGCTTTAAAGTTTGCAATTGCATTTTTCATTTGTTACATTTAATCACAAATTCTCTGTGTAATTAGTTGCAATAGAAAATTTTCCACAAAATAAAATATCTTTTTATCACTTTGAAGTTTGACAGTTTTTCAAGACTAAAAGCAAATAATAAATTACCCGTATTTCTGTATAAACTGTCCACCTAAAGCGGATTAACTTGTCCTTGCATAACTTGTCACGGATCAAACACATTTTAAATAAGGCACGTTCTTTGTATTTGGCATATTTTTTGATTCCATTAACAAAATCCAAAATATCAAATGCTAACAATGAAAAAGGGCTTACTTGTGAGACCCAACATCTCATCATTCCATTTGTTTTATTAATTTAACATACTTTCGATAAAACATTTAGAATTCTAACATCCATTAATAATAAAGATTGTTTGACCTTAATGTCATTTTTTTATACTTTGTCTGTCCATAATATTGGTAGGCTCAAAATGTGACAGAACTTACTGTCTTCTATCACAAAACTCGAAAGGACTTGTAATATATTATGAAGATTCCATAGCAAATGCGGGTAAGTAGTGAAGACCTATTCTCCCTCTCATCACTCTATTAATGAACTTTTATTTCTATTTTTTTCATTTCGTATCAACTTTTACGAATTGTAAAAATAATATCAAAAACAGTTCACTGTTTATTTGCTCTAACATGGTGAGAAGATTTGAATTACCTGATAATAACTTAGTTTTAACTGATAATGATTAAATACACTGAAGTTTGTATTTGACATTACTGCAGTTTTGTCAAGGAACAGATCAATTCCCTTCCTGGCTTTGTGGTTGTAATTACTGTTTCACACAACAAGAACCATGGAAAATACGATTCCTAATATATTCAAAAATATACCAACTAATCACTTTTCTTTTAACACACAAAGAGTGTAAAGTTTCAAAATTATTTCAATGCTTTACTTAGGACTTGCTGCAGTTGATGCTGAAACAAATTTTAATTTTTCAGTGCTAAAATCCAAAATGACAAAAAAATTTCTTTAAATTTTATGAACAACGGTAAAGCTTACAACAAAATTTTTGAATTTTCTGTTACAACAAGTTTCTTAAGAAGTGTTGTCCACTCCCATGCTCATTCAAGCCATTTTCACCATTTGTTTTGACGTCAATTCAATATTTTTGTCTCTTGAGCGTCAATATTATAATTTGGAGGTGTTTGAAGTTCATAATCGTGAGTTAACATTGATGCTTTAACAATTGTGTCCTTTGTAGTATCGAACTATAAGTTGATGAAATATTATTCAATGAAATCTCCATCAAACGCAATTTTGTATTTTAGGTATCGTAGGCCATTTGAAAACCTCATTTCCATTATTTCTGTCTGAAGCGACAAAATTACGTCCTTTCATTTATTGCTTTTCTCCTAGTATTTTATTTAACTTGTCAGCAAACACCGAACTGAATGTACTTTCTTGTCCTTTGCTAGGTCTGACAAATAATAAAACGTATTACCTTGTTCAGTCTGTTTCAGTTAAACCGATTGCACAAGACCAGCCTTTATTATGTTACTCTTTTCCAAGTTAAATACTTTTTGAGTCAGGGTTCTTTCCACCTTTGTCAAAACAGTCACCGTGTATTCCAGGTCCAATTCGTTTGATTTGTACAGTCGGTCGTATAAATTACAATCTTTTATCTGTTGATAGAAAATTGAGGATGAACATGTATTGACCTAGATCACCAACCGTTTGACGATAAACTGACTTACACTGCAACTTGCACAATATGATTATTTGACCACACCGATCCATATATTTGTTTGAAAAAAATAGAAGTTGCACGAAAAAATGTTCTCAAAAGTCGTTTTTGGAAGCAAAAATGTGTTCTGCACGTTCGAGCTTGAATAGGCTAATCAATTAACATAGGAAGCTGAAATTGACATATTACAGTCTTAGTTTAATAATAGACTTGAAATAGTGCAATAAAATTAAAAACTAGAATCCATAAAGTACCTAGTTGTTGTCCTATGTATTTGGAAAATGCCACAGTTTCTCCAAACATTAGAACTTCATAAAGCCATAACTGAAAAATTTTGATGTTAATCAATGTACTTCTACCGTGACTTCTCGTTATGACTGCTTTTAGCGATCAACAAACATCTTAATTACGAAAACTTTGTCTGGCCTAAAAATCATGGTTTTGTTATGAAATATTTTTTTAAAAGTATCTTATAAGCGAAACTTGTTAACGCAGATCTACTTAAAATTTAAAAGGCTGAGGCAGATTTGGTAAAAAGTGGCTTACTCTAAATTTATCTTTTAAAATTAACTTGTTTCTAATTTGACATAAAAATTATTTAATTAGCATTCTTTAGAATTAGATAAATTGTTTTTTTTCTTCACATCAATTTAGAGTGAAAATAATAAATAGGAAAAATTATACTCTAAGAATACCAGTTTCAATTTTCAGTTCTGATTTCACTTCAGAGCTTTTTAACGATATTCTTCACTATTTATAATTAAAAAATCAAATTAAAGCTATTATAGGGCCATAGTCATGCGATATAATTATTTTCTATAAAAACCTGGCTTGAGAAAAAACGATTCAACTCAGCCACATGTAAAACTTTTAATCAACTAAAACAAACATTTAAAGATCACATAAAATATTTTCATCAGCATCGAAATTCTTTAATTTGTACCAATTCATAAAAAAAAAGCGGCACCTTTTTTAGGATCAGATTTCAAGCTAAGAAAGTCTTAGCTCTTTTTGGAGCAAAAAAGTGGAAAATAAGAAGTATCATGATATAAGAGACACATTCATTTAACTAACTTGTTTTGAGTTATTTTAGCCTTTTAGGAGTTTTTCAGCTTTTTTAAATTATTTTCTTGATCGAAAAAAAATCTTTTCACGGACAAAGTTGTGCACAAAATTCGATTTTATCACAGTAAAGCTCTCTACGATATTCCTAGGAAGTACTATCATATCCTTTTAAGCATGAAATTTTATAAGTAAGAGTTTTATATTAAGATAATCGGTTCAAAATTCTCTACCTGACTTTTTTCTTAAAGATTCTTAAGTTGAGTGAATAAATGGAGATACCACATTGTATTCAGGGTTTAAATCTTTGATTAATATTTGACCTTCCCTCTAAAGATTTTTTAGTAGATTACATGGATAAATATCGTTTTCTAAAATATATCTTCAACCTGAATATCTTTGAATTTTAGTCAAAAGGGATTATTTTCTTAAAACGACAATTTTATTGTATTTTGATATTAGTAATTTGCCATAATTTCAAAAACAAGTTTTAGAGATAAGGGTTTGGCATAAAATTGCATTTCTTTTCTTTCCCTAACGATAAATAAATGGTTAATATTAAATAAACTTTTTCAGCATCTTAAATTACATTCAAAGGAAATCTTAACTTCATTTTATCGAATCTAGTTGATAATTGATTTGTAAAAGTTTATTCTTAATCAAGATATACGAACACCTTAATTTATAATTGTCAACACAGTTTAAATTTTTCAGTGAAAAAAAACTCTAAAATCGGGAAATTGACAAGGCATAACACTGACTAACTTTTCTACCATATTTTAAATAAAATGATATGTAATTTTATATTCCCTCAAGTTCCGATAAGTGCTAAAAATTTTGTTGTCTTCAAATGTTTTGTCAATGAAGAACTTTTTATATCAAAGTAAAGGATTAGATTTAAAAGTTTCAAAAAATATAAAAAAAAAATCAGTGATACTTATATACCATTCAACTATGGCGAAGTAAACCCAGACATCGATTCATCATTTCTTGTTTGGCACTAACTTGAACCAATTTACTTGATCATGTAAGAAGTAATAACTGCTTAAATTTAAAAAAAGTAAATTAAAGGAATTTTTTTTTATTTTCATTAAAATTCATCTTCTTATTTTGATCATTCGTCACTTAATATGATACAATAGTGGTAAATTTTTTACCATTTTTACGAAACCTTAGCTCATCAAGCCTCCAGCATGTCAATGAAAAGACTGTTTGCACCAGGACGAGGCATCAATCTTCATACATGGCAAAATATTAAATTGAATTAAATGACCAAGAAAAAAAAAATAAGAAACCACAAGAGATTTTCGCATTATAAAAGATTCTCGTCATAAGCACTAGGATCCATTAAAGTCTAATAAAAGAGAATAAAAATATAAATATAGATAAAAATATCACAATTAGTTTTTTAACCTGCTACAGTTCCTACTTAAAATTTAAAAGAACAATTGTAATTTTTTCAACAATCGTCAACAACTAGTAGGTCTTCTTTTACGATAGAAAAGAGGATTTAAAGTATTACTAATCTTTTCGATTTTTTTTTCGATATTAAATGATTTAGAAAGAATTTTAATCTTCGTGGTAGGACTTAATGAGTTAACGAATTCTCTGGTAGAGTGTTAGTTTTTTGAATTTTCACAATTTTAAACATAATTAGCACTGTTAGAAGACTAATATTTTTATTGAAAGGACAAAATATTCTAAGACCCAGATTTCTAGAAATTTTATCTTTCAAAAATATCCACCCATTTTATGAAAGTTTTATTTTGTTTTCAGAGACTCAAAAACTGTTCATGTTTCTAATTTCCCTTCAAGATAAGAGGCTGAAAATTTAGTAAAAATTAGATACTGTTCAAAATACCATTGCACATTTTCTAACTGAAGACATTTTGGTATTGAAAAATTTTTAGCTAACCATTGCTTAATTTTCTTTAATAAAAGTATCGAATTGATACTGTCAAGTGTTCCTGTGAACTTTAAAAAGTTTAAGCCGTTTAGTTGATAGAAAAACCTTTAACATTAATTTGAAAAAACATACAATTATTTTTTGTTCAATTTAAACAAATTATCCATTTTTATTAGACAATAGAAATATGAAGAGCACTATAATTTTGCAGTTATGAAAAATATTGTTCAACGTTTTTACTTCGAAGCTTGAAATGCCATAAGTTATCTTGGGTATCAAATCTTTGGATGAATTCGCTTTAATTCCTGACACAAATGCTTTTAACATTCCCCACTGGGAAAAAATGTAAAAGAATAAAATTTCACGTTAGTAGATTTTGAAAAGAAAAACCCATCATACCATTTATTCTTAAAAATTCGAGGTTAATAAAATGTCAAACAGGGAGACCCAAATGACATGAGCACCATATTGTTAAAAAATTGTATACGAGATTAAATTTTTCATGGTTCAGTCTTAACAGCATCGGAATTTTGAAATTAAAAATAATCATTTTTTTCAATTATATCATGTAACTATAAAATGGGTAATATTCGATTTTTTTAACCGAACACACTCGTATTTAATTTGAAATTGCAATTTTCATGATCAATTGCAAGTTTTGATCGTCAGTTTCTTTAATTCTTCAAATATTTTCCATAACTTTGCCATTAATTTTAGAATTTGATTCCTCAAAAACGGTAATTATTCATACATCTTAAATTTTATATACTTTTTTAATGGACTGAAAATAAGAGGGTTTTTAAGAATATCATAAATTTGGAAGTCGCTTAATTTTGAGATGTTTCCTGTAATGATTTGCTTTTAATAAGTTGATAAAACAAAAATTAAAATTCTTTAGATTTTTTGATACACATATTACACAAATTACAGAATTTTCTTTGCAGAGTTCTTCAACTAATAAAAAAGATTTTACCACTCTTCCATAAAAAGTCCGACAATGGCGTATATGTGATAGAATCTGTCATTTTAAAATTTACATATATTTCAGGATGTGAATTTTATGAATAAATTTTTTATTATATTTAAAGCCAAATTTAGTTCGCATATCAAGAGTATTTTACATTTTCTCTTACCGAGGTTTAACGAGCACTTATACATAAGTTTAACTCAAAACTAAATTTCGAATGAGATTAAAAAATTAATCAAAAACTTTATAAATAAAAAGAAATCGATGGTTAAGTTTAACTTTGAACATCAAACTTTCTTACACTTTGGCATAATTTTTATGCTTTTAAATTTGAAATTTTTTGAGGTTTCTAACCACTTGTTTTATATTCTTTTAAGAATATTAATCCTTAATTAACTGAACGAAAAATTGTTTTTGAAATTTCAAGTGGTGATTAAGTGCTTATTTATAGTATTTTAAAATAAATTGATGGGTTACAGCTCGTTCTGTTTTGAATCGGCTACTTTTATAAGGATGATTAAAAGAATTTTTTATTTACTCACTTTATGCTGCCGTTTTTGACTATTTTGTGATTTTTTAGAAATTTATCTGATTTCAAACTCAAATTCTTAAGGCACACAGAATTAAAATTAGCTAACTAAAATCAAATCCTAATATCTGTTTAAAAAGTTTGAAAAACCCTATCTTTTACGAATAAATTGTAAGGTATGTTTGTGTATCTTTATGATAAAACATTATATCTTGATTTTTTTTTCTTAATTAATTAATACTTTTTCTGGGATTAATTTAAGTTCCTAAAATTGAAGGAAATCAGTAGGTTTTGATAAAAACCAGTTAATATTAAAGACAAGAAACGAAAGCAGAAGAGATGTTATCTAAACAAAATTATTTCTTTTTTTATCTCTGACCGATCTGCTTAACATGGTAACTAGTAGTTATATCGAAGATAATTAAATAACATATTATAGATTAATAACATTTGTTTTGTCTCGTTGTTATAACTATTAATTTTTACTAAGTTTATCCCCCTCAATGACGTTACCTAATAATATTTCCCTTTTGGAAGAGTAATTTTTCCCTCTAATGGGCAAAATTACAAATAAAGCATAAAAATTTAGTAATAATATAAGAAATTATTTTATTGTAACTTTATTTAATTTTTTCTTTACACATAAAAAATTGTAATCAATGACACAAGTCAGACAAAAATTTTTGATTTTTATGAGCATTTTGTCATATGTGGCAATTTCCCTATATTTTCAAACAAAAACCTTTTGATAACAGTCCTTTTCATATAAAAACAACGATAAATCTTCAGAATTGAAAAATATTGTTATTCATTTCTTTGAAGGTTTCTCACTCACACACAAAATCACTTTAGGAAAGTTGCATGGAAAATTTTCCTTTATACTCACTGGATCTCTTTCAGTGTTCAAAGTCACTTAAGGCCATAAAAGAAAATTTTTTAGTTAATTGTAGCATTTGATCAAGAAAATGTTACGTTTTCTAAAAATAACCTCTACCGACTACAAATTTTAGTGAAGTAATTTTAACTATATGCGAGCGCAGGATAAGTCCTAGTTGTCCTGAAACTCAAGTTAGACTGTCCAAATCTTCGAGATTCCAAGTAACATCATAGCAATTAGAAAGTTTCAGGTTAATTTATACAAGTTTTTCTTATTTTAATTAAAAAAACGTGATGGTCAGTCCAAAATTATCTGTGAGCTACGATCTCGTGCGTTGATAATTAAATCTCTCGAATTGTTTCGATCTAAAAATTTAAAATTACAATTAATTTATTAAAACTTATTTTTTATTATTTTCTCTTTCAAATTTGATTATCATTGAATCATTCGAAAATTACATTAAATTTTATTTTTTATCTCTTTTTATCATCACATTTTCAAAGATTTGTTCTCAACTAACAACTTTAAGATCACTTTCAAGTGTAGCATCCTAGTATAATAAAAGAATAAAAAATAGAAAAATATATTTTATTTAACAATTAGACTTCTATTCAATGTATGTGTTTGTTTGCTCATAATAATCGAAGTATTCAATTAAGATATAAAGGTATTAATGTCAATATTTTTCGGTACATAAGCAGAATATTGCCCATGCAAGTAGTTAATCAGTTTCTGTAATTTTTTTCATTTGTGTTGTACTATTATTTTATCCCACTTCTAACTTTTCTCATTTTGTCACCTTCCACTGTCGCAGGTCCCTCGATTAGGAAAGGCTCATATTAGGTAATTTTTTTGGAATAAGATCAATAATAATGAACACCACGATGTATTACTTGAAGTTTGTAATTTATCAAAGAACCCATTATGATGGATCATAAGATGCCTAAGAAAGCTAAAAATGTTTCAGAAAAGAATTTTTGCTTTATCGAAAGGAATGCAAAGTTGTATTTTAATAAAAAGAGAAAAGAAGTTTTATTCAAGGAAAAAATCAAAATTGTGATAAAGTGATCTAAATTAGATAACCACCATATTTTGCTTTATTTCTCTAGCTTAAGTAAGTGCAATGCTAATGCCTAGAAGGTCAAAGTCAAGTTTCTTGAAAAGAACTATAAAACAAAAAAGAAATTATACTCAAAAAATGTAACAGAATCACGGGATCTATCTCTGACATTCTTAAAGTTCAGTTAATTTAAAATGTCAGATGAGAACATAAATTTATTATACGATAAAAAAACACTAAATAATGTTATTCACTCAAAATTTGTGAATAATATGAACTAAAAGGCAGCTAAAATTTATTTAAGAGAAGAATAATGGGACTAGACTGGTTGAATGGATTTCAAACGACTATGAAAACAATAAACAAGCGAATTTATGTAGTTATTTTACTATTCAACTGGACTTGATGATATCCAAGATATTACTGAAATCAAGCAGTTAGCTTTTTTTTTCATTTAGTTAAGCCTGAATCTACGATCAACAATGAACTTCATTCTATTTGCTTGCTTAATGGTGAGGTCAAGACCAAAATGATTTTTCCTACATATGATGACTTTTCTTAAGAATGATAGGATTTACCTAGTAAAGTTAATTAGGATAGCAATCGATAATGGTCTTTCAGTTTTTGGTCAAGTGATAATTTGCAAGGCCAAAAATCATGATGGAGGAAGACTAAGGAACTACAACGTTTTTTGGCATCAATGTATTTTAAAAATAAAAAGCTTAGCTTCAACATCGCTAAAATTTAAGCCTATTTTAAACATAATTTTTTGAATCTTGAAGTAAATTCGAAGAGTACACTTTCTGATAGTTAGTCAAAGCAGTTCCATATATCTATTAAACTACACAACTGGGATGTCATTATTTTTTCAAAGCAGAGAGTTGACTGAACCTCTTATCTGTCGTAAAAAGATTAAATATATTACTCTCAGAACTATTTACATTTCCAAATGAAAAAAAAGTTTTTCCTCACCTCAAAGACCTTCATTTGCTGAAAGATTAAGACTTGTTATAAACATAACAGGTCAGTTGGGCATCTTTACCTGCAAGTTAAGGAAATGAAAAACTAGGAAAGAAGTTATTTTTAACTTTTAATTCTTCTACGTCGAAGTTAGAGATGTAAATATTTCAGATTCAGCAAGTCAGTATTTTTAATTTATCGAATTTTGCGCAAGTAAATGCTTATTTTTTCCATATAAATCGATATTTGTTTATCTCAAAATTAAATTCGATTATCGCTTGCTATATTCTAAGACATTATTACTGGAAATAGATTTTATCGTTTCAAATTTTCAATTAAACTTATATTTTGAACCTCAAACTACCAGTTTAAAGCTGATTGACCTAAAAGGTGATATTTTCCTAAAGACTTTCTTTCATAAAAATTCTCCATCGCTTTTTGTAGAGAAATAACTTTCGACACTTTTTACCAGTTACTTAAAAATTCCTAAAAAAATCCCCGAATTTGGGTAGCTACATATACTACAATAAGATTTCTTAAAATTAATTCACAGAAAATCGAAATTTCACTCTACTTACCAAAAGTCGACTGACTTGGGTCTTTCAAGTCTCTTAAAAACTATGACTCTTTTTTATGATTCATTTGGAAACTCAAAAAAATAATTTAAACTCTTACAATAAACACTTCCCAAAGACCGGTAAATTCATTGTTGGGTGTTAAAATTTTATTTTTGGTTTTGGTGACTTTGGGCGTGATGGATATCATTTGAAAGATTTGTGTGTAGATTTTTAATAAATCAAAAGTGTTTGTGATCTTATTAACCTTTTTCTTATTTTATCCCTTAAAAATTATTCTAGTTATTAATTTTTTTTTCTGTTTAAAACATAAAAAGATATTAACGCTGACTCAAGTTATCGTACGTCATTTTTTGTGGTGGTCGATATTTAGCATTACTTCTCTTTGGGTAATTCGGTAAAAGAAATATTAAAAATATAAATTAAAATTTAATTAAAAATATAATAAATGGTAAACACCGTAATAATCAAAGTATTAAATCCGATGTAAAATACGTCATTTATTTATCAGAGAATGTGGGATATTTTACTGACTTGAAATTCTAGCGTCCAGATCTGCTCACTGTGTGGTCTTCAAAGACAAAAATTTTAAGAACAACTTCTTTATAAAGCTAGAGAATTACTTCCTGAAAACTTGAATAAGGTTTTTCCAACGAGGATAATCGTAAAATTAAAATAAAACGAAATATTTGAATTTTCTACTTGATAAAGTTCTGCAAAATTAGGCGTTAGCTGTATTAATAAACTGAAGTTATTATAATTTTGAAAAATAATTAAATGATAATTTTTAAAATAGCCCTAATTTTATTCACTAAAAATTTATCATTTAATTTTATCCTTTAAACTTGTTACCAAAGAAGTTTCTTATAAAAATCTTCTCGTTTACATTTTTTTTCAGGGAATAATCTATCATTTTTTAATTATACACTTATAACTGTAAAATAGATTAAAATGCTCCTGTTCTGTTTGAATATTTACTTGAGGCCATTTTGAGAATTATAGTTTTATTGTTAGCTATTAAAAATATTACTAACAAACAAAATCTTTCAATCAATAATCAGCTAGATTTTTGTGCGTTTATATCTAATTGAGTCTCTTGTATATTTTACTGAATTATGAGCCTACTTTGACATATTTCCATTTTTTTTCACTGTCCAGATTATAAATAAAGTTGTCGATGAATTGTCCGTAGTTGTTTTGCCAGAATTCGATCACAGTGGGCTTGACCACATAAACTACCCTATGTCAATTAAAACACTAACCAACGCTCACAAAATGAGATTAAATCATTATCATTATGTAAATCATCAGATAAAGATAAATTCGTCTTAATTAACTATGGTTATAACTTCACAAACATTTTGCTCTTCGATTGTAGCATGATAGTTTTGGTCGTATGATAGATTAGAATCAGAGTTTTTATAAGCCCCTGAAACATAATAATCGCCAAAATAATCGTTATGCACACGCTCAGCAATTCCCTGAACACGGATCTGTCTAAAATTTGGTTCAACTTAAACCTGTTTCGATTATACCAATAGAATAGTAAGCCAACCTTAGGATTATTTTCCTTTGTATAAATTCAAATGAAAACCATTTGTTTTACTTTATCGCTGTTTGCGTTTGTTGAGAATCGAAAACCTTTTGCATCGTAGTCTTCTAAAAAAATGGAACAAGATGCTGGATGTCCATTTCTGGATTAGGTAAAAATGTTACTCTCTAATTGTTGTCAAAACCATGATAGTTTAATTCCAAAGGTGACCTGGTTCACTTGCATCATTAAACCAATCCCTGAAAACTTCTAAAGGATCCAATGGCTTTAAATTTTTTATCGCTGAATTTGAATTTCCTCCTTGCTTTTTCATTACCTAGACAATACTAAGCAGTTAACTACTAGACAGAAGATTTCTATCAAGTCTTTATATTTTCACATTTTTATCTCATTCAAATGCAAATGACTTGAATTTTTATGATTAAAAAACGATCATTACGCGATTATTGACAAAAATTCATTTAACTTTAAAATATTTCAATGGATAAAAAATTCAATTATCGCAGACAATACTAAATGAATTAAATTTCCCCGAAAATATATCTTATTTTTAAATTCTGAGTCTAAGATTTAAAAAATATTAATAAAGGAATTTTCCTTTTAAAAATAATGTAAAATTCTAGTGCTTTTAGATCAGACATTGAAAACTATATTCCAATGGCATCATTGACCACATCAAAAGTTACCTTAACTTTTTATTCTACAAATTTAAAAGACGATATTGTGCCATAATCTTTTCACAACCTTTTTTAAAAAAATAAAGAAAGTGATTTAAGTTTGTGTTGGAAAATTTAAATCACCCAATATCTGCCTCATGTTTTTTCATGTCGCATTTCGCTTTATCAATTGTCTTAAAGTGACATTTTTTATGTTTTTTTGTAATAATTTTATTGACACTAGATAACATAAAAAAACGATCAAATAGCTCTAAGAATGACTTGGACAGAATATTTATTTTGAATAAATCTGTACAATTTGATACCCATGACTTACTTTGGATGAGTTTATTCTTCATTGTTGACTTGTTTACTCATCAGTCGAAATAAAGCAAGTAATGTGCAAAAAATGTTTATCCTAAACCACTCATTAAACCTTTAAAATTGTGCTTGTTTGTTCTGTGTACATAAAAAGAGTCAAATGTACACATCGAACCAAAATAGAATTGTAATAGGTATAATTTTTTCTATATTCTTATAATCGGTCCTTTATTTATTTTATAAAGACAGTAATTCGCATCATCGTTACTTCCTGAAAAGGTGATATAGAAAGTGACGCCGACACTCCAAGTACTTTTTATAATGGAAGACACTATTTGTTTGATAGGCTTCTAGATCACAATAACGTTATTTGTTGTTCAAACACCGGACTATACTCACATAAATTTTGAACTCAGGGGTTAATAACGATTTCGAAAAATTTACTTGAGTCGTGCAAGCAGCGGTAACTTGAAACTTGTACTGTGAAATAGTTAATTAGGAATACAGTTTTCTTAATGTTATTAACTTAAAATGATGGCCTTAAAGCTTAATTTCCCTTTAAATTTTGATTTTTGAAAGAGAAAAAATAAGACAACAAAAGGAATGTTTCAGATAAAGGGTGAATAAATTAAGTTAAATTTAGATGACTCATAAAAGTTAAAAAATTAAAAATTCACCAAAAGCTAAGGTTGTAAATATGCGATAAGTGAAATGCGTAGGATGATTAAGGGCTCAATTTAGTGAAAAATACTTTATCTGTCTCTTGTACTAATTTTTAAGGAGTTTCTTTCTGGTTGCTATTATGACGTAGTTTATATGGATGAAATCTTAAATGGAAAATTTTATTTTTTTCAATGATTTTTCCAGTCTAAAATTATATAAAATGTCGTTATACGTCACAGTAAAGATGACTTGTTCCCAGAAAATTACCTTGCTTGAATAAAAACACATAAATTCAAGTGTTTATTCTGAATTATAAGCTGCAAAAACATCAATATCATTAATTAAGTTTGAACTTTTATTGTTTATGAAAAACTATCTTCCAGTTTTGATTCACAAATATTTATTCTTCTTGAAAATTTTTTTCTCTCATAGCCCTCAAAAATTTTTGAAAATTAAAACGGCCGATGATTTTAAGCGGAATGACATGGCTTTGTTAAGGTATTTTTTTTGGTTTCTGAGATTTCATTTATTTAAATATAATTCCACATTTATTCTGGAAAAAAATTGGAAATTTAAGAAATTTAGGGAAATAAACACGACACGAGATATTTTTTGTAGACACCTTTTCGAGTATTTTCCATCAATAGGGAAAGGGAGATGTTCTGAAACGAAAAAAACAATAAAGTTATTCCAGTTCCCCTAAACTAATTAGTTAGACTCGAATGATTGAAATTTCACCGAATAAACCAAAATCTTATTTGGTTCTTTTGAGATTTTTTTTAAGTTTTATAAAACACAAACTAACCTGTTATCGGAACTAAGTAAATAGCTCACGGATTATTTATCAGTAAAGTTGTTTCTGAAATGTTTCAATGAGTGAGCCGGGGTCTAAACCAAATCCGACTTAAAAACAATGAGTATTGAAAATCTTTAAATTGAACAGTAAAAAAATGGATTGAGACGAAAGGCAGATTTTTTCAGCTCCATTATCAGCAATGTAATTGTTTATCAGCAAGCTCATCTAGCTTAAAACGGAAAAAAAATTACATTTAATGAATGATAATCATATACCTCCCTAAAGAAAAATAAAATCATATTTTATTTTATTGTTGTTTACTTTAATAGCAAGTGTTCCCCGAAATTAATCATGAGGATTCCTTCGTTTTAAATGAGGGTGGCACAACTTCTCTGGAACGAAAAAGCACAAAGAATTACGAATCCTAAATGTGACGAGAGTCACTCTTTCCATGAGCAGTCGTAAAATCAAAAGAGTAATTGCTATTTTAAGATAAAAAAATCTAAAATTTTCAAAGCACTAGCATGAGTAAAAAAGAAATGGAAATGTCGAAAAAATTTACAAAAAATTAATTTAAAAAAGTTGACTAAAGTTGGAAAACCGCGTAAGAATATCAATAACTAAATTTAAACAAATTCTTTTTAAATGAAATTAAGAATTATACAAATTTAAATAAAAAAAATGCTAAATTTATTTAAATTTTATCAAGGTTTTTTTATCCCTTTTTGTTTTTACGATGGTGGGTCTTATGTTTCTTGTGTTTTCCTTGATAATCAAATGAAAACTAAATCCTACTTTATCCCACGCTCACAATTTTGATTTTAAAGTAACGATGAAGAATTTTATTGAAATATTTTTTGCTAATTTAGACTTATTTTTTGGAATTGTGAAAGATAAAGATAGTAATAAAGATAAAATGCTTAAATCATACACTCATGTCCATTATTGTCTCGTATCTGATGGGAACAAACCTGACTATCGTTAGCATTGTATTTTTTCAGTAAATTTTTCTTTGGTAATGGAAAATATTACTTGATGTGACAAACCCGGAAAATAAGAAAAACAATTTAAAGATTTCTTACTTCGTACCAGTAATTCATTCATTTTCTTTGATCAAGGGCAACTAATCAATGTCTACAACCCGCAATTACAAGTAGTTGCTCTAGGTGATTTTTAATTGATGTCATAATCCCTTTGGCAATTTCGGTTATTTTAATGCTCAATGAGCAGTGATCGACCCTTCTCTTTTATATTGGTTAAAATAAGGCCACCTCATTTGCTGGATAGCAAGATACAGTGCCGAGTTATTCCACCCAATCACCTCAATCGAAAGATTTTGCAAAATAAAAATTGGCTTTAATGGTAAAGATTACTCACCAACAGTAAAGTGATTTGAATATTACGGAGTAATTCTTGCTTTTGAAAAATATTCAATTTTAATCTCTAAAAAAAAGCGATGACCGATGGACATGTAATTCTTTTAAAATTTTGTAATTTTTAAACAATATCTAATTGAAAATAATTCAATCAAATTCGAATCAATGGAAAAATATAATCCAAGAACTGATCTTAGATTAATTATCAGAAATGATGTAAAAAGCTGTTTAAGTGTTTGTTTTATTTTAGAGGATAAGGAATTTTTAAATAAGTAGCACACAAATGGTTTTAAAAATTAATATTTAAGAACATTAATAACAAGAAACCATACATTAAAAAAAAACAAAATTTATTTTTTGTTCTTTCATTCGTAGTTGATTGGAATGTAAATAAGCTAAAACCGAAAAAAAGTATCACACAATTCTTTGTAAAAATGGGGTTTTTAAAGAAATTAAATAAGAAAATCAAGGATGTCGAAATTTTGGGCTAGTTTTTATTTGTAACAATGGATGCTAATAAGACAGTCAAATTTGATAATGGTTTGTAATTTAGCAATTGGAAGCAAAATTCAGGCAAAAGCTTGAATTAATTGACAAATCACCAAAATATCGCATGATTGATAGTTATTGAAAATAAAATGTTCGAATTTTTAGATCGGTAACAAAGATGACAAAGAGTCACGGATTACAAGGTTTACCAGCCACTTCTTGTGATTTGCTAATTTAAACTTAACTTTGAACATTTAAAAAATCGACTAACGAATTTAATAAAATTATTTATGAATCGCTATTTCTATACGCTTTTAGGAATGCATACCGGCGCATCTCTGAGGACTATGTCAACAAATAAGGTCACCATGGTAAAGCACCACATTGTGCGTATCGCGGGAATTTAAACTATTTTCATTCGTTAGTTTTGAAGTAGTTTTCCTGTAAAATTCGTAGCAGAAAATGTGGACGAAATAATAAAAATTATTCCAGTGCTTATGTCGTCGTATGTCCGGTCATGAACGTCTATAAGCTTTCACGATGAGTTACTAAAAGTAACTGAAGCTAAATAAGAAAATGCCTACAGAAAGTTTGACTATCTAAAGAACCTAGTCAAACGAAATTTTCCACCTGTTCTCTAATAAAAAACAAGAAAGTACAGATAAAAGCAGAATGATAATTATGATGATCTTCTTCTTTGCTCTACGTCGGCGCTAATGCGACGACGTCGACCCTCGTATTGTCACAGATCGTCTGCCATACCGACCGGTCATTGATCGCCCTTGAGATGTCGTCGACCTTTGGTAGCCCGGTATCTCGCAGTATTGATCTGATGTAATTCATACGACGATGACCGCCGGGTTTGAATATTCCAGTCGGGTTGTAGAACAGGGCAAGATGTACTGGCTGATCGGTTCTGCGGGCGCAGTGACCAGCGAACCGCAGGCGTCTTGAACGTATTGTTAAGCTCACGGGTGGAATGGAACCGTATAGATCGACGTTGGTTGTGTGAGATAAATATGAGACGTTTAGAGCCTTCCGCAGCAGTCGTGTGTATGTGCCGTTTAAGGAACGTTCCTGTGCAGCCGTCAACGACCAGCATTCGGATCCGTATAGGAGTACAGCTTCTACTGTGGCTCGGAAAATTTTCTTCTTAAAGTCTTGATCGAGATTCTGCGCTTTCCATATCATCCAAAGTTTGTGCGCGGCCACCCAAGCTTTGGCTTTGCGGGTTGCAATATCTTTGTCCGTGGTGCGAACCCAGGAGCCCAAGTAACAGAAGTCGTCCACGAAATCCACTGGCCCAGATGAAAGCGACAGGACATCATTTGTTGCATATTGATTGATGAGGATGGATTTCGTTTTGGTCTGATTGATGGAAAGGCCGACTTCCATAGCAGCACCCTCCAGAGTCGACAGCAGCGACTGTGCGTTCCTGACGGTGTCGGATAATATTACTATGTCGTCGGCGTAGTCGAGGTCAGTTAGATACTGTGTTGGATATCGAGAACTTTGGCATCGCTTCAATGTTACGCCAAGCTCTATGGTCATGGACTGACGAAGAACGTAGTCCAAAACAATTATGAACAGGAAAGGTGCGAGTGTATCGCCCTGTAATACTCCGGTCTTCACGGTGAACGGTGCTGTGTCACCGTCTTGTGTTGAGACGTAGCTTCTGGAGTCAACGTAAATACAGCGAATGGCACCGATTATTTTTGGTGATATTCCGTAACTATGTAGTATTTGAAACATACTCTCGCGGTCGACCGAGTCGAAGGCTTTCGTGAAGTCCACGAAAACAGCGCACATGGAAGCGTCTTTTCGAGCCGAAATTTCTTCTATAAGACGTCGAAGAGTCAGTATTGGCTCCAAGGTTGATCTTTGTCGTCGAAAGCCATTCTGATTAGTTCTGAGCAACTTCTCGACTGGCTCGCGTATGCGGTTAAGCAGGATCAGGTTGAACAGCTTAGCTGTACATGACATCAGACTTATGCCACGATAAGAACCGTATTGAGACAGGTCGCCTTTCTTTGGGACAGCGATGATGCGGTTTAACAGGAACTCCGAAGGTGGTTGACAAGTAATGTAGATCTGGTTGAGAATGGGATGAAGCAATCGAAGAAGCTCAGTGTCTTGAAGGACCTCGGGTGGTACTCCATCTGTACCAGAGGCCTTACCCTTTTTGAGTTGCTTAGCTGCGGTGAATATTTCTTCTATTGTTATTTCACCAGTTGGGATTTCATGTAGCACATTACCGTCACTTGTCAAGATGCGCTTGATGTTGAACTTGTCTGAATGGACTGTCGGATTGTTTAGGAGATTCTCAAAGTGTTTCTTCCAACCTGCCAGGCGCTCAGCCGAGCTATTAGCCTTAATTTTGGCACTCGCCTTAGACTTTCTGCCAGATAGATTGTTGATAGTCTTCCAGGCCTCTGCCGTTTTCCGACTCTCGTCAGCAATGCGGATATTTTCGAGTTGACCCTCGATGTATTTGCGATGGCTGACTGTGTATTGCTGAGCGAGAGCTTTAGATGCTGCATACACTGCGTCGCGTGTTGCGTTTGTTCGACATCGCCTGTGAGCTCCCTTCGTAGTCACGAGGTGTGCGCGTCTGACTTGACTGCCTTATCTTCCCAGGGAACTCTTTTCTTGGTTCGAATGACAGGTGGAATGCACACCTCTGCTGCTGTAGCCACCGATTCGACGAATGAAGTGTAACTCTGCGTGTGATTCAACGAAGTAGTGGAAAGCTCTGCATAGCGATTTGTGCAGCTGATTCTAAATGACAGCGAGACATCTGGATCCTTGAGTGCAGACCAATCATATTGCTGATGATTCTGCATTGGTGGTTTGCTCGAACGTAGACTGAGTTTGATATCCGCAACGACCAGTCGGTGATCAGTGGCGAAAGGTCGGAAGGTGTAGGCGTTACAGTCACGCACAGAATTACGGAACTTTTGACGGCAGACGATATGGTCAATCTGAGACAGTATGTTTTGCGGGCCTCTATGCGTGTAAAGACGACTTGGGCGTTTCCGGAATACTGTGTTGGAGGAGAAGAGTGAATTCGCCGACAGGAAATCTGAAAATTGATCCGAATTCCTGTTAGATGTGTTGGAGTATACCCATGGACTGAGAGCACAGGCTTGTAGTCGAGCGTTCCAGTCTCCAAGTATCACCAGGAATGAGTGACGACCAACAGAGTCTACTGCTTGTTGCATGTCCGCGTAGAAGGATTCAATGTCTGAATCGCATGATACGCTTGTCGGTGAGTAACATACAATAATAACCAGTTTCGGGAAAGATTTTCTCCGCTTTCTGTCCAGACAAGTGAACGTAAACTGGACGACACGCTGCGAGATAAGAGTAACGGCGTCAAGAGCGGCGTAAGTACGAGGATTCATCAACAGACCAACACCTCCGTTTCCATGTTCGTCTGCGGACGAGTGCACTAACCGCCAGCCACCGCCGACGTCCAGATGCCTGAGATCTGTGCATTGCATGCGATGCTCTTGAACTCCGATCGCCGCAACATTCAGCTTGTTTGCTTCTGCTGTCAGCTCGCCTTGTTTCCAGGCAGAGTTGAGAGATCGACAGTTCAAACTCGCCAACTTGATGTTATCTCTCATGTTCACGAGAGGACGCTGATTATGCTGATGAAAATGATGGTGGTGGTGACGACTTCCTGTAGCTGACTTTGCGACACGCTCGCAGGAGATACCCAAGCGTGACGGAGGTCTTGTTGAACCGGGCGACACCTCAGCCGGCACAAAATTTTGATATGTTGTGTTATTCATGAGGGTTGTCGTGGCTGTGATCCAAGGATCTACTGCATGGTTCACCAGGCCACATGCAGGCTCAAACTGAGAGCAGCAGTTGGCAGATAGCGGGTTCAACCAGATGGTTTACTGCGCCTTTACGACGTACTGCCTCGCCGTGCCCTGAACCGTCAAAATCATCGCTGTTCGGGTCTTCACCCAGAACCCTGGGCTGGAGTGCCTTTGTCATGAAGGCATTTCCTCCTTCATCTCAGGTGCACTAAACCTCTAGGGTTATGTATACTGCGCCCCAACTCGCAGTCGCTGTTGCCCCACAGAAAGTGCCGACTATAGCCAGTCAGCATTAGCAGAGAGGGTATTTTTACCTGCCTTAATGGACCAGCCAGTACGGACAAAAATCAGAGCATAATTATGATGATCAATCCATACTTAAGCTATATTAGACATGTAGCTGCTGACCCAACATCGTAGATATGTATCAAGATATAATGCCCAGCAAAAAAAAAATAAAGCACCATGACAGGTAAGCAGGTAAGAATATGCACAGTAGGGAGAAAAGGGATATAATTTATGTGAGCTACAAGTCAAAAAATGTGACTCAGTGTCATCCTTAGCCGGGACAATAAATTAAAGCAGTAGATTGTGTTTATTAAAGCTGAAAACTTAGCAATTGCTAATCATTAAAACTAATTTTGTCCAAATAACAAACAGAGTTAATGTTAAAGAAAAGTAGCCAAACGGAGCTCTACTGCTTATATGAGGATAACAGAATAACTATACAATATAAATTGTCAATAAAATACGGTTTTCCCATTAATTAATTGAAATTAAATATTGTTTTCTATTTGATACAGTTGCAATATAAATACATTTAACATCAAGAAAACTGTAATAGAGTGTCGAATGAGTTTTTTATCAGTTATATTTACCCTGATAATTTTGCTCAAAGATCAGTTTTAAATTATATTATTTAAAAAAAATTTGTTAAGAAAAATACATTAAAAGCCTTTTGGATGTATTTTTACACACTTATTTGACAAGCAGAACGAGTCAAATTCCAACTTTTTTGGAGCCATGGAAAAAGATTAAGATAAGTAAAAAGCGAAAAAAAATGTCAAGCGAAAGTATTAATTTAAGGCAAAAAATAAGATATTAGAAGGCCTCGATTTCATCAAGTAAAAGTTGCATTTCAAGTTCCTCTACTTTAAATAAAAAAGAAAAATACCATGATCCCGTCTTGAAACAATTCGAAGAATTCTTTTCCAAAAGGCAGAGAACAAATGATAACGTTTTTCAATGCGTATAAGTAAGTAAATAATAGCAGCTAACAAGACTATCCCAATCACTATAATCATGTGTATTTCTTGATATATAAAATAATTTACTAATATGTTTATGAGAACTTGAGGCAGGAAAAGCTTCAGACGGCTCACTTGTTCCATTTTTACCTTAAATAATAAAGTGAAAATACAAATAAATTGCAAAGGATAACATTTTCCGAAGCATAAATGAGCGTGAGATGGACAGTATTCTTTTATTAAAAATTAAAAAAACTTGAACAGTCTGACTCATCAGAGTGATCCCCACAATCATCAATTCCGTTACATCTGACGTTGTCTAATAAACAACGGCCGTTTTGGCAGAGGAACCCATGACAATATGGAGCTTGATCAAAGTTCATAAGTACCTAAACAGTTAACACTCTTTTTAAGACATTCGCATTGATTTAATGAGTTAAGTTTTGAATTCGTTGGACATATACATCTTGCATTATTAAATTGTTCATTGTTTGAATTGTCAATTTGGCGATGGTACCCACAGTTTTTGTTTCTACAATGCGTATAGAGAACTAAGATATAAATATAAATAACCAAAATTGTAGACTTTATGAGCAAGAAGCTTTAATGTATTCAAATGTAATTTTCAGGTTAAAAATTCTTCTTTTTTGGTTAAAGAGGACAAATTAACACGAATGACCTCATCGTTCACAAGGTAATAAAGATTTTCATCAATAAAATCAAATGTTGTAATATTAGAAGCACTGTATGTCATCTGTTAAAAAATATGAAAATTCAGTATCGAGAACATTTGTTGGATTGTCAGAATGTGAAAAGACTTTTAATGAATTATCTGAATATTGGACGATGTGATATTTTTTGGGTCGTAAATAAGCGTATTTCTTAATATCAGAATGACTTTCAAAGCAACTGGACTCAGCAGAAAGAGCATGCTGATGACAAATTGAATTATTGAGCAAGACGTAAAAAAGAAAGCTTAAATTCAACAAAAGGCGGTTACTCGTTGCCAAGGTCGATATAAAAGCTTTTTACTTGGCTTGCTATGAATTTTTTAAAGTTCGTTTGAAAAGAAACAACGTATAAAGAGAAATTTTTCGTTAAATAAAAAAGGAAATTCAAATCTGAAGAAACCTCAATAGAGACAATATCAATGGGAATAAAATATAATTCTTGATAATCAGTATGATTTTTCGTAGTATCGATACTAATGACATAAATAGTGTGATTTTTGTAAACATAAATGTGGAAATTTGAGAAGTCAAAAGCAACTGGAAAATCAGGATCAAAATTTGGCCCAAAGTCAAATTCTTTGACATGAAGCCACGGAAGAGGACGACCAGTGTTGTCCAATAATTCAATGTAACTATGATATTTACTTATAAATAAAAGAAAATTTGAATATTCTAGAGTTCGAAAAATTAAAAATACCTTTTGAAATACAATAATCTGTAACACCCGATACATGGTCTATTATTGGTTCATTAGCTGTGCAATGATCATCATTAACCTGAGCAAACCTATTTCTATTAACTGAGGTACCCTGCAAGCGAAGTTATTGGAATTCCATCTACTTTGCACGATATATTTTTAACATTTATATCTGAATCAAAATCTGGGCTGCAAAAACCGTTGATATTCATGTATCTAAAATTGCTAAATTTCAATACGAAAAGACCAGGTGAAGTCATCAATGGTACAAGGACATTGAAGACGTAGTGGTGTATTCCTTTTAGTATTTGTATCGAAGCATAGTGCATTTTGTTTCTTACGATGGTAAATTGATTGATACCCCTGATAGCAGCTTTCTCCATGAAATCTCCCAAAATGCCAATTCGTAAAGTCTTTTTCTTCACATGTTCTATCTTAAGTTAGAAAATTAATTAAACTAAATATGTTAGAAAAACAGACAGTCAACAAATCCCAACTTGTATTTTGTTGATTATAGCAAATTACTGAGATAAATTCTCTGTCAAGTATTTTATTTGGGATTGTTTTTAGAACAGAAGTATCCACGGGTATTTTCATTCCATACCAGTCCTTTCCCTGATTGAGACTAAAATGAACATTTTCAAGATCAGAATGGGCAGAAAATACGACATCTCCCTGAACTAAAAATGCCACGTTAAGATTAGAAAATGGAACAGGCATCCACCTTGTTCCTCCATCATAAGAAATGAAATTTCCATTAATCCCATAATCAGGAGTCAAAAGAACACCGGGCATGATATTTATCCAATCAGTTAAAATGTCTTGATAATTATTTGGACCTATTGAAAAAATTAATCTAAGAGAACATGTATCTGGTGAACACCCTAAATAAGGTGCATCAATGGTAATATTTTCCCAGTAATTACCTCCATTCATTGAAATCAATGTTCTGGAAGCAGAACCAAATGTAACTGAAGCCAATATAACTCCTTTAAAGTAAGGATGAACAAAAAAAGGGGTTTGTAAACCATCGTATCCATCAAATAAGTTACAGAGAAGGCGTATAAAGTAATTTTTATTCACAGAAGAACTAAATAAACAATGGTGGTAAGAAGTGTGTTATGATTACAATGTAAATGGTATCATGCGTATAATCAGCAGCACGCAGAGCCTTGAGTATATTAAGAATATGTACTCTTACAGAAAGTTTTGAAGGAAAAATAGCTTTATAAGAATTAATTGCAGTATCATCCAAGATAAATATCGAAAACTTCATGGTCTAAATGTTATGTTAATAAATACGTCCTGGGTAAATAAAACTAGGATTTGGATACAATTAAAGATAATAACAGTGCTATGTAACTCAAAAAGCTCTTTGATATTATTCCCATCAATATTAATAACTTTTAATGTATTATTAGCTTTTATAGAAAGAAAAAATACAAGTAACGTAATATATGTTTCGAGATTCACGAAAACTAGAATTAAATAAAGTTTATACAATTTCATTCTTTTTACATTGTAAATTGTATGATCATACGATTTTCCATAATTTGAACTTATTAAGGCTGTATTATTATTCTTTAATTAAAATCAATTTATTAAAAATAAGAATAACGATTTAAATGAATCTTTACAAAAAATTTATTGAAATTTTATTCATGTGAAAAAAAGTATAAAAAGGTTAAAATGGACAACGGCACAAAATATTTCCTTTGAAATAACATTTAGAGTAAAAACATTTATTTTGAAACTATAATTCAAAAAATTCCTAAAAAGATATACTCTAAAAAAGTTTATTTAAACATAACACAAGAAATATAATGATAGTCTAAAATAGCCATTTTATAAACGATAGTCAAAAGAAAGTTATGACTAATAGATGAGTTTGGCGAACTAAGGAGTGAATTACATGAAAAAAATCTATGTATCGAAACATTTGGAATGATAAAAGCGTGTTTGGTGAGGAAAAGAGCCAGACTTTAGTCACTTTTAAAAATAAAGGATTATAAAATTTAATAATTTTAACGATTTTAAGATATTGTTAAGACATAAAAATTCTAGATATCGTTCAATAATTTAAGGATTTGAGTTACCGTAAAATCAAATATATATTTGAAAATAATCAAGAATTTTTGCACATATGAATATTAAGAAGTAAACATTTTTTTATAAATAATAAAGGAATCATTAAATTGAAAAAAATTACAAATTTAGTCAAGGATTTTAATAACTATTAGAATGATGTGGTTTAATGAGAAGCAAATAAAATGTATTTGAAAGAAAAAATATCGAAAGATGTTCTCTTTTATAGATATCTTGAAATTAAGGGATATTTTTAAAAATAGGTCGTTAACAAAGCTAAGAAAAAAAAACTTTCAAAACCTCAATAACTAATTTAACTGTCGAGAAAGTAGTAAAAATTAAATTTTGTATGAGATTTAAAAAAAATAATGATAATATGGTTTCCAAGATAGCAAGGAATGGATAAAGTTGTATATTTAGACGGTTTTATGTGATCATATATATTGGTTTAACTTTTTTAGATCTTGAAATTTAATTAAAACTTATTTTATATAAATGAAATTAGAAAAAAATTTTCATGTTGACTATTCTGAAACTTATCGATAGCGTTCCTTTAAAAAAGTATATGGAAATCTAACACCGAATGGTTTAAATAAAATAATTTGTTCTCAAAAATGTTATATTGAACAGTAGAAAATTAAACATCAATAAATTCTATTACTTTTCCCTCAAGACGATTGTTATCTAGTAAGTTTATCCCAAACAATAAAAATAGCTTTAAAAAATTAGGAAAATAAAACGATTTTAAACTTGATGATTTATTTTAAAAAATTTAAATATAAATATAAAACCTGCTAAAATATTCAATCAAAAAACAAATTTTAGTGCTTTAATAAAATAGTGAATTTTTAAAACATTAAGACAGGAAAAATAGTATTCTTTTTTTCGATTAATCATTGAACACAAATTTTTTTACCGAAAATAAACATGAGTAAACGATGCTTGAATAACATATGAGAACAAACAATAAGTTTTAAAAGTTATATCGAATGTTTAATCTGCCAACTCAACATATGTTTCACTTTATTCACCAATTTGTATTTGTAAAAACTCTAATTAAGTAATTTTAATTTTATTAATATCAATTTAAAGTTATTCTCAGATAGAATTAAAATTGAGAATATTGTCAAAAATGAAAAACAAAAGAAGAATATTTCTACATTTTTTAGTATCTTAAACTCAAAGAAACAAAGAGGGTTAGTTTTTGAATGGACCAACTTCAAAAGTAAAGGTAATTTCCTATTTGTGATTACTGGTAAAAATTTTTAAAGTTAAAAGGTCAGTTTATATCAACTTTAAAGATAATAAATTCCGGACATGTTTGCATGCAATAAAAAAATTTTTATTTAATATTTCTGTTTATTTTAACTTTCTTTTCATTTTCACAATAAGAGCACAATTCGATATTAGTGTATATTTAAAGTTCAAACGAATTGTCAAATCTTAGAATTATCTTTAAAATTTGGGATAGAAACAAATCGAAAAAAGTTTTTTGTTTTTTAATTTAACAGTTAATTTTTAAAAGAGATAAGAAAAAAAAAAGGTAAACATATATCAATATTACTAGAAAAAATAGAAAAAATTATTTTTGAAGATAAGCCCATAAAGATTAAAAATTGAGTTATATAAATAAAAAAAATCAATGTAAATTAAAATAAGATCTATAAAAGTAAAAAAAAATTCAAAATAACCATGATATTTTTTAATTTTTGTTGATAAATCTAGCCAAAATTAGTATTTGTCAAAATAGTAACACTAGAATTTTCAAGAACTGGAAGGGTAAAATTTTATAGGGAAACCTATAAAACAATAAAAAATACAATTATTTTTTATGCTCAGATACAATAACAATTAAAATAAAATTTAAAGCTAAAATTATTTAGATATCAATGTTCTCTAGTATATTGACTAAATAAACACAAGGGTTGACAATATAATTTTAAAAGTCTAACACTACTTTAAAAAATTTTTAAGTGTTTTTTATATATAACGTGTGAATTTAAATAACAGTTAGTTATATTTACAGTTATTTAATAATTCCTTTACATGTTTTATAAATAATGCCTAATATGTTATTTATTTTGACAAGAAAAATAACTAGAATAAAATGAATTTAATTCAAAGTAAAAATTTATAGTGAAAAAATTAAATTATTAGCCACCAAATTTTTAGTTGTTCCACGATTTTCCTATTCTCAATAATAAGAATTGGCTTAGTTTTAATTAAGTTTTAATCAAAAATCAATTTTTTACCTCTTCTATTTGTAAGATTTTTATCAATAGCTCTGGAAACTTCATATTAACGATGAAGGAAGGTTTGTCTTGAAAACCGTGAATTTCAAACGGCTGGTACTTTTTATCAATATAAAAAGTGATTTTGTCAACAAAGCTAACACAAAATGTCAACCCATCATCAAGAGGAAAAAAATCAGAAATAGAAATTGTGGAATCGTCCATTTTATAATCAAATGTATTAATACTTTGTCCACCATCAATTGAATAGTATAATATAGTGGAAGTGTCGTTAGTAGCATCAGGGAATGATGAAGTCAAATAATAAACAAGGTCATCATTAGTAGGGCTTATTTTTATTTGCATATGCACATTTTTATCGTATACGTAAAACTATTGATGAAAAAATATACGTGTTTGAGGAGAGGAAGTTTATCGTAAGAAGCATTCTCAATCTCAAGACCATAAAAATTTTCCTTGTTTTCTTGCTGGTTAGGAAATATAATTAAAAACACAAACAAAATATTTCCAATCATTAGCTAATTAAAAAATAATTCCGCCGATTGGAGGAGTCATTAAAATAATTTTAATTTTAGTTATTTTCATTTTCTTGTGTAATTATGGTTAACTACATTACATAACGGCAAAAAAGACTATTAACAAATAGTAAAATTTTTTGAGTTAAGATTTCAAAGTTAAACTTAATTTTGTACTTTATTTTAACCTTTATTGGATTTGGATGACTGCTAAGGTGGTGGCTCGGTCGATTTTTCGTCCACGCCACTGGCTGGGCTACTTCCCAGTCGCTAATGGACCAGTGATGCGCAAAATACAGCCTATCCTGGTCAATTTCTGACCCCTGGCTACTAGTGCCGCCACGGTTTCGTACAGAATGGGGCAACAGCGACTGCGAGTTGGGGCGCAGTATACATAACCCTAGAGGTTTAGTGCACCTGAGATGAAGGAGGAAATGTCTTCAAGACAAAAGCACTCCAGCCCAGGGTTTTGGGTGAAGACCCGAACAGCGATGATTTTGACGGTTCAGGGCACGGCGAGGCAGTACGTCGTAAAGGCGCAGTAAACCATCTGATTGAACCCGCTATTTGCCAACTGCTGCTCTCAGTTTGAGCCTGCATGTGGCCTGGCGAACCATGCAGTAGATCCTTGGATCACAGCCACGACAACCCTCATGAAATCTGTGTCAATACGAGGGTCGACGTCGGCGCATTAGCGCCGACGTAGAGCAAAGAAGAAGATGACTGCTAAAATAATCCAGTTCATCCCTTTTTAAATTTTTTTTTAAATAATAATTTCTTTTGATATTTCTTATAATATTTTAACCAAAATACTTTAAAAAATTAACAAACCCGCTAGTCAAAGAGGTGTAAGTTTTACACAATTTAATTTGTTGCCAGTTTTGTTTCTAATGTTTTTTGTCGCTGATGACATTTTTTGGGTGGGTAGTACCGCCCGATTCTATCGCTTTTCCTTTTTTTAGGCTAATAGTTAATAGTATTGAGAATTGTTTACTTTAAAATGTCTTTTAAGTGGATCTTTATAATTCTCGTGAAACAAGAAACGTTTGTACCCTTTTATAAATCAATTAATCAACTTATTAAATCTCGAAATCCGAAAAACTGGATAATTTTTATAATCGATATTAATTTTTGGATCCTATCAAGGGATATACCCAAACTTTAATTTTTGGATTATTTAATTGCAAAGGTTATTGCTTGAAATTATCATAATCCCATAGGTTCTGTACACTCATTATGGTGATACTTTAAATTCCTCTTCCTATTCGAATTAATCGTCAATTTTTTTATCGTGGAAATATTTATCTTTAATTTTTTAAAAGAAACATTCGCAAAACTCGACTGTTCTTCTGTTTGATGAAAAATGCTAAATTTTTGAAATAAATCATTCATTCGCTAAAATTTTAAGAAATATCACCCACCTTTTTTTAATTAACACTGGTTTGGTTTAAAAATGTGTATTAAGCACTTTTTTTATTTATAAAAAACAGAGATTTTTTATCAAACATTAAATATACCCCTATGCTTTAATTCTGCGGCAAGAACCTTTAAAAGTTAAATATCCTACTTAAATACATTTATATTTTCATCAATTAATGAAACTTAATTACACAAATTAAAATATAGTTATTAATTATAAATTAGAACAAATGGATTATTTTGTTATAATCATTCAAACACCAACCCGACACTTTATCAGTGAATCATTATAGATAATTTAAAAATGATGTGCCACACCCATGTCTTTTCTACCCACAGTCTGCAACCAAACTCTGAAAAAAAAGTAGTGCAAAAATTATATAATAACTGCTAATCTATAAGGGTTTAATGTGCAAAAATATTTTATATAAAATAGTTTTAAAATTTGTTAATCGAAAGTAAATTTAATAAAATGGAGAATTTTGTTAATTTACAGCTTTATTTTTAAATCATTAATTGGCATTATCGAGCCAATTTCTTGTAAGCAAGAAAATCACAAACAGATGAGGTTTGTCTGCTGAAAACTTTCGATATTTAATACATGAAGATTCATCCTGCCATAAAATAAATGAAAAGCTTGATTGCATTCAATAATTAACTTTTTGTTAAAAAACACTCTAAATACCTCTATAACTGCATATTAACCAGGCCTGTTGTTTAAAGTACCATGCACCTCTATTTCTTTTTTACATCTCTTTGTTTTATGAAAAGACAAATTTAAATTCAGAGTTTTCACTTTATCTTCATTTATCCAAAAAAAATAATTAAATAAAATAAAATATAGATTATTTTAAATGTACTCGCGTGACGAAAAATACTTTTTTGAATGAATTAGTATTTATCAAGAATTACTGCATTTAAAATTAAAAAGTTTTTCCATTTAACATGTGAGCGAGTCACCCCAAATCTTGGATATAAATTCGAGCAACTTTCGAAGAAATTTTGTTCAATAATTTTCACTAATAAAAACTCTCTCTTTAAAAAAATTTTTTCCTTTTTTAACAAATGCATATATCATTTATACATGTACTCAAGGTCGGGTAGCACTGGAACATGTGTCGATTGACCTCAACAAAAAAGTTCGCTTGATCAGCAACAGGGTTGGCATCAGAATCAAGGAATAAAAATTACTTGATTTTTTGTCACTTGAACTTATAAAGGCAATTGATCAAATATTAAATTAACATATGGCCTATGAGAATATTCTTTGAGTAATAACTTGTAACATGTCCCTTTTTATTAAAAGTGTTGAACTAGGCTTGAGCTCGTCACTAGAATTGTTGGGACTGTAATATTTGCAAGTTTTCTCGGCCTAGAAAATCTTTGGAATGTCTGCATGTGAATAAAACCCTTACTCATCAATATTAATTAATTTATTTTGAAAAAACCGTGTAAAATGGAGTTAAATCGTAACGCAAATGCAAAAAAATGTTACAACTTATCAAGTATTGTTTCACGAAAAATTTTTATTTTTTTTAAGAAAAGTCTTTTACCTTTTAATTTCCCCTAATTAAAAAAAGAACTCGTTTATAAATTAAATATGAAAGAAACTTTTTCTTAAATTAAGCCTATATTCGGTGTAAAATATTCTTACAAAAGTTCTTTCAATAATTTTTTTATTTCATCAGGAAGCTTGCTGAATATTAATTTAGCTTTTAATTAAATTTCAATATTTTCACTTAATGAAATCTTTTAATTTAAGAATCAAGGTTCGATCGTAAATACTAAGATTGGTTGAAATTTGAACCTTGAAATACCACGAGTAAAAATACTTAAAATTTTTATTCTCGATTCTGGATTCTAAAATTTACAACTTTGTGAATATTATCAATTACATTAAAACTCAACATCCAACACTTTGACCAAACAAATTAATTCTTGAAACATCAATTTATTTACTC
>CM043719.1:37933957-38007666 GCA_023969325.1 Oryzias curvinotus | reverse complement strand
TTTTTTTTATTTTCACAGTTATAGTCAATTATAAGAATGATCTAGTTTTAAACGTTACAAGTGAATCAATGGGAAAAAATTTTTATTTATCGCAGAAGAAATTTTGTCAAATAGATCAAACAATGATTAAATGGCTAATCCTTGAATAGATATGATGTTTAAAATTCAAGAATTATCAATTTATTAGCGCCTCAAACATTGTAGACAAAGCCTAATCTGTGTAATTTAAATATTTATTGATATGAGGTCTTATCATCAAGTTTATTCTTAAAAAAGGAAAATTAAAATGACCGTTAGTTTTTTAAATGTTAATTATCAAAATAATCACAGTGGTCAGGATTATTAAAATAATTTGAATTTTGTGATGGATGGATTTTTCTTTTAACTTCATTACTCTTTAAAAATACTCTTCACTCAATGATGCAATATCCGTTTTAATATTCATTTTTTTTTAAATATCATTGATCGAAAAAAAGAAAGCGATAGATTGTTATGTTTCCAAATTATTCAACAACAGTTAGTTTCGATGAAATATTTTTGAAACACTGAATTTTCAATTATACTTGAAAAAAAATGGAAGAAAAAAAACAAATAAAAAAAATAAATAATGAATCAATTTAATATTATATTATTTAAAACTATCTGAAAAGCTTTTTTTTATTTTAAATTTATTGTAAAATCGCCACCCTTTTTGTGTATCGATGTTCCAATTCATGAGAGATATTTTTTTTGTCTATTTTCAATATTTATTTTTTCACTTTTATTATATAACTCTCAATTTTTACGATATTGGCCTTTGGAAAAAAATTTTTTCAAAGGATAGAACGGGTAGATGGTTGTCAAAAACATAAATATACAAACGAATCAATTTGTCAAATTCTTAACTTCCTTTAGATTTTGAAACACAAGTTATCCAAAACAAACTACAAACGCATTATATTTTTATTTTTTCGCGATATTAATAAAATTATTAACTAAACCATTTTAAAAGATCAGTTGTAAATTTCATTGTTTGTGCCTTTTACACAAAGACATCATTGCGATTTTATTGCAAAACACTCAGATATATTTCGTAATACTCTCGACTAAACCAATGTGTTTTCTCTTGTTCTACATTTGATCATCTTTTATTTCCTTCAGAAATGAATTAAATCAAATTTGTGTATCAAGAAAATATGCATTAAATTATCTGATTAGAATATTTTTTAGAGGATCTTTACAAATTAAAAATTTGAAGTCATTTGTATTTTTATTCTTGATCAGTATCAATTTAAATAAGTGCATTCATTCTTTGATTTTTATTTGAAAAGAGCAAACAGTTAATATTAGTGAAGGAAAATGTACATCAAACAAAGAAAAACCGAATTTAAAATTATAATAAAAATTTTCTTTAAAAAACGATAAAAATACGTTGATGATTTTTCTTGAAAAAAATTTATTCATGATTACAGGATCTCTTTTAAATGTTTGAAAAAAACTGAAATTTACAAAATTATTTAGGAAATTCAAATCATTAAGGCTCTTTATTTGCAAAAATATCTCAGTGAAAAATGAATACAATGAATATATCGTACTATAACTAAAAATATGCAAAATTATCGCTAGCTATGTCGTAATTATAAAGGGAGAATAGGCTTCTAGTTAGCTCTAAAAATTTCAAGAAATAAAAAAATTAGCCTTTAATGATTGGATGACTCGAAATAAAAAAAATGAAAATAAGGATTTTTTTCAGTGATCTGGGTTGAATTTTTAAAAGCATTCCTAACACAAACTTAATATTTATGTATAAGCTGCTTTTTTCTGAAATATAATTTTCTTTTTTTTCAATTGCTAACTATATTATTCATAATATTTTTTAAAAATATAAGCTTATGTAAAATATATAATTCATCTTGTATATAAATATCATATTAACTAGCCAAAATGCTGCTATAATTTGATTTAATTTTCTTAAAGCCCTTGTCTAAGGTTAATTCCAAAAGAAATGAATTGGTGCCACAAGGCAAAAATTACTTTCAGAAAATGCAAGTGATAAATATCTTTAATTTTCAACAACTTCTACTTACTCTTTCATCGAGAAATATGATATAATTGAATACTAATGAAATTAAAAACAAAAAATAAGCATGAATTCTCGAAAATTCAAAAAGGTTATTGCTTTCATTTTTCTTTAATAATTACCATTTATTGTTACAAATACTTTTGAAATATTTGATATTCCTCACAAAAAAAATTAACAATATCTCAAATTTGCAAACACGAAACGCTTCATCTCTTTTAAATGAATCATTATAAAAAAAAGAATGGATTATGTACTTAAAAAATGACAAATTTATTTAAAATTAAAAAATAATACACACTTTTAATTATCTTTAATTTTAGATCTCGTTGTATTGAAATGTTCATCAATCTTGTCTAGTTAAATTACCATTACGTTTTAAAAACAAATATGAAATATAAATTGTAAATATTTTTCTGGTATCTAAAAAAATTCAGTTTTCGATATCTTCTAAATTACTGGTCCATTCTTTCAAGGTGGAAACTTAGTAGCTCTGTATTAATTTAACATTTAAAAACTATTTGAGCTTTTCTTTTTCAGCGCAAAAATAATTAAAATCGAAAGGCAAAATCCTCATTTACATAAATTTAAAAGAAAGGTTTAATTAATTTCACTACCAAAAGTGAACAAAACAAAGAAAATTTAAATGTGGTACTGTAAGATATTTACAAGAAAAAATTCTAGCTAACATATCGATGGAAAATAATTAAGCTCTTAAAGTAAAAATTTTAATCAAAAATACCAAAACAATTAAATAGTTGAAATGGAAATCTTTTTAAGTCAAAAAAAACTTGAAAATATTTTCATTAAAATAGCTATATAATTTTGATATTTTTTGTTATAATAACGATCAATTTGCGGTTCATTGCCCATTGTTTTCACTCTCTAAATAAATTAAATGAAGAATTTACACGATATGACTGCGCTAAAGTACAACATTCACAACAAAGTCCTAGAAGTGCATAAATAACGATATTTCCCTGCCAAAAATTTTACTCATACATCGATATCATATTTTCGTCTGACGCTAGAACGTAGTATAATTGAGGAGATAAAGGGAGAAAGCAGGACAAAAGGGAAAAACCGAACGGTGATTGATCACTCCATTCAGCAATTTTGTTTGCAACATAACAGGGACAATAGCAGGAGCAACAACAGGCTTCCTAATCTCCAAAACATGAGCAAAATGAATAATAAAATTCTTTAATAATTATAATAAACATGCAGTTGGTATTGGATTTTTGACTTATCAATTAAACAATAATGTAAATAGATGTTAAGAATATTTATTCTCGATCTTAAATAAGTTCGGAATGAGTGTAATTTTCTTTAAATCTTTATAATTTAATGAAGAATTTAATTATAGTCTTCTTATTAGGTTCCGTTATATTTTGAATTTTAAAATATTTATGAATTTTTGTCCGACAGCCTTCTGTTTAAGGTAGGGATTTTGTCAATATTAATGTCATGTAAGCTTTTATTACATGATATTTCCTTACTCAAATTTTGAAAAACCGCGTAACAGCAAATACTATTTTTCGGAAACAAAAAACCACCAATTTTTGTTCTAGAACATTAAATATTAATTATTTTATTTTAAAAATAAAGCAAATAAAATTAATGAAAATTTATAATGATCGTAATCACTCCTTTAGTTATCCTGCTCTCTTTTTATAAAATTTCGAATATTTTTAATATAATAATTTAATTTCTGTTCAAAATTAATTTTTTATTATTATTATGAATCGAGTTTATTTCTTAACTCTAAAAAAGTTAATCTTTCTGTTCGCTACAAACCAAACAGTATTTTATTTTTACTTATTGATTATTCCCTAAATTAAAAATTTTCTAATTATTAAATTTTTATCATTTTTAAAATTTAAAAAAAAATTCAATAAAATAATCTATTATTTTAACATTAGACGTTATTATGACATGCTAGGCAAGAATATAAAAATACATAAATCTTTATTTTTGCATTTTACATGATATTTTTTTCCGTTAAGGAGTGAAATCCTTTTTCTTCGTTGTAATTTTCTTATCTAAGCTTAAATTTTGACGAAGTCATTTTAAGCCTTTATCGGCTTGTGAATTTTATTCTTTTGTTTGGGAAGGAAATTTTAAAATTTGTATTTTGGTTATTTTTAATATTTTTTTTTAAATAAAAATTCTTTACTGTGTTAGTTCAGTTTTAATGAAAGCTAAACACACTCTTTTCTTCTAAAATAGATTTAACCTTTCATAAATCTGAAAATGTTAATTTTATTTTTGAAAATAAGAAAAATTAATAATGATTTCAGCTAATATATATTTTGTCAATTTTAAAATTCTGTTAAAAATATGATTTAATAATTTTGTTGCCAATCTAGTATTAATTTACATAAATATTATTTTCGCAAATATACGTTATTTTAATATTGTTGTTTATACAGTTAAAGATTATTTTTTCTCTTTGTATGCTATTACTCTAGATATCAAAATTAAAGTCTTTTCATTTGAAGATTAAATAAAAGACTATATTGTCTGTTTTTATTTTTAGTCAAGTGAAATTTCAAAATTTGTAAGTTTCTTAATTAATTTAAGAACTACAATTGATATTAATGATCAGATGTCGTTTTGAAAATTTTATAAAGCAATTTTTAAAGAACTACTCCATCAAATAAACAATATTAATAAATAGAAAAATGTTTATGATGAAGACAATTTTCTAGAAAATTACTGAGAAATTTAAAAAATTCTCTCTATCATTGATATTTGGTTTATATAACAAAAACAGAAATATTTTGGGTGAAATTCTTACAAAGTGCGAATCTTAAGTAAAATATTTCTATTCCGTATCGAGCTCTTAAGTTTCCATATTTATATTCTATGTTGAGATAAGTCTCTAATACATTAAGTATTAAATTTTTTTGTTATAGTTACAAATTTTGCGAATTCTACCAGCATTTATTCATTAAATGAAATGTGAAGTATTTTATTTTCCAATAATCCGAGGTGGACATGGTCAACTGTATTCCCTTTATAACAAGTAATAAAAGACCAAAAAGATTTAAATAAAAATAAATGATAGCGAGGATTTCTCATTGAATAAATAAAATTTCTCTTAACTTTCTCTTAAAAAATTTAGATATTTTTCCCAATTTCACCAAAATTTAATAAAATCATTCATAAGTATCAAGTTTCTTGGTGAAAATATTTTAATTTTATTTAAACTAAATACGTCAGACATTCCATCTTTAATTTGCGATTAAAATAAGATAGACTTAACATGGAACCAAGGATGGTCGACAAGTAACGACAAAAGCAAACTATTAAGAGCTGAAAAGACACTTATTATTATTAATTTTTTTTAAATCGAAATGTTTATTAAATAAATTTAAACGAAAGAGATAAAGAATTGTAAGAATCTTCTACTGAATAAAATAATGATGAACCCAGAAAATCTTTAGCACTTCTAGATTCTAGATATCTTGACTTCATTATCAACCCGAATCCTTGTAAAAATTGAAAACTTTTGCGATAGACTTTTTTTATTAAGATCTGAACAAAAGATAAAGAACTAATGTCGAATCTCCCTTTAAGACTGTTTCCTAAATATTAAAAAAAAATTTGAAATTTATTGTACCATTTCTTGTATGAATTATCGTTAAACTTTACGTAATTACTTTTTTTTATACTTTTGGATAAATCGATTTTTTGCCTATTGGGTTCATTTGTATTTAAGATTTCATCGATCTTGATGAAATCGTATAAAGAAAATTCTTCTTTTTACAATCAAGCATCGATTACAGACAAAAAATTATTAAACCATCAAAAATTTAAAAAAAAGTAAAAAACAACAATTAATAAAATTCTTATGACTAAGTAATAAAAACATAAGAATGAAAGATATTTATTTTAATTTTAGTAGCTAATTTAAGAAAAAAAGCTTAAAATAATAAACTGAAAAAAAGTTTAACGACACACATATACCTCAATGGATATTTTGTAAAAAATACCATACAGAGATATTGACTAAAAATTGAAAGCAAAATATTTTCTTTGAGTCTTAATTTTTTATTTTATGTTGTATATCACTAATTTAAGGAATATTTTGAAAAAAATTAATTTGAATATTAAACCAAAAAATAATTGTATGGTCAGAATTTTAACTGCAGAATTACCAAAGTATGCTTAGTCTACTTTTATAAGTTGTTAGAATTTTAATTTTAACAAATTTTCTATGAAATTTAGTTAAATAGCTAAAATGTCATGAGATCGAGATAAATATATAAAGTAATTTTAAAACAAAGAAAAGTTTTAAATATATGAAAATTAGATTATAAATAAGCAGTATTTTTGAAAAAATTACTGTTTATATAAACCCACGATCCATTTTAGGATGTTTTTCTTGTGTCTTAATTTCCTAATTTTTAGTTGATAGATTATACACGATAAGATTGCGCGAAAACACAACATGTACAACAAAATCCAAGCAAACCATCTTTTAATAATGTTCCCTTAAGAATAAGAAAAATTATACATCAATTTTATTTACTTTACGGACATTTGTTCTAAGTAAAATAGCGGAGATGAAAGGATAAAAAAAAGCAAGAACACAGCAAGCTTCTGGCGAATCACCAGTAATTTCAGCGATCTTATAGGCAACAATGCATGGACAACAATAGGACAGCCAGAGAGCTTCACAGTCTTCACAACAGGAGAAAAGAGTATATCGGAATTCTTGACTCATAACGACGCAATTAGCGGCAATAACACATCGGTTGTACAATTAGTCTAATAATAATTGTGAATTTTTGACTATTTTTTTTTATTTCAAAATTTTTACGAAAAAACGATTTATTTTATTAAAGCATTGAATAGGACTTTATTTTTTACATTTGTAGGTATTAGCCAGTTCTTTTTTTTAGTTATCAAACCCCTCATTACGTTAATTTAATTCCGAAAATTTTTGTGCTCTTTAATTTTTCATTTATTATAATAATAATAATATTTTATTCATCAATTTACAAACATATTAAAATCAATATGAAGATAATCAGATTATATTTTTCAAAGAATATGGACTAAACAATTTTTGGACAAAAAATATTGTGTCTTATACGACATATTAATTCGATTCGATCTCGAATTCTTTGTTAATTTTGTAGTTAGAATGTAATTTTAAACGAGTTTTTATCTACCATAAGATAAATTAGCTTAACACTTCTTAAAAAAATGAAATAAAATTTGAGAATAATTTCTAATAAAAACTGATTAAATTTGCAAGAATAAATTTATTAAATGAAAAAATTATGAAATTATAATGACATTAAAGGCATCTAATCAATCAAAAATGATCGTTCTTTTCTTTAATTTAAATTATTTTACCTCGTTTTTAGAATTCTTTTCAAAATTAAGATATCCACTTTTCCTAACCGGCAAACCATTGTTTTTTATTAATGGGTCAGATGGGACTACTTGCGAACGCATAGACATTGTTTATTAGGAAAGGAGTTGTTCTATAATGTGTAATTAACAAAAGGTGTAAAAAAAATATCTTTTACTATTTTATTTATGGAAATTTAAGTTTTTTTTTTGTGAAGGAATATGTTTTAAATTTTTTTTATGGCATAAAAATAAAGGCTAATGTTTTAAAAAAGTGAGTGACCATTATCAATATTGGAGCATTAAATGTTGAATCAATCACTTGAGTTAAGAGGAAATAAATAATTACACAAATAAATTTTTACAGGTTGTGAAATAAGAAAAGTACTTTAAGTGGTTTTTGATAAATATTCTTCGAATAGCATAAAAAAGAGAATGATACTTTCTATAGCTAAATTAATCTTAATTTAAACTGATTTTATTCTCATTTGCTGAATAATTAAAGCATTTTATGTTTTTTAGGCATAAAAAATTTTATATTGGTTGTGAGTTTCTCTAGCCTATTTTTTACTAATTCGTATAAATAACATTAGGTAAAAAATTGGCTAAAAAAGAATTAATTCATATTTGAATAAGACAATGTTAAGATAAAGTATATTTCGTCTCAAATGAAGAGTTTTCTAAAAATCTAAGCAATAAGATTGATAATGGCGCAAGCGAATAGTTTAGTTTAAGGCGCGTCAAATACAACCATCGCAAATAATTCCTGTGCGTTTTAATAGTCTGTGCTTTTGAATAAAATGTTTTATTTTTTTTATTTCTCATCAATAATAATATAATCTTGTTTATTTTTGATAGTTTTATTCCGACAAATGCAAATATAACTGAGAGAATATATTAAATAACTTTATAAATACTAAAGTGAATATTTGAAAAAATTATTAGGTTATAAATATCGAAATATGGTTTTAATTTCATCTAATTTTATATTTATTTTCGCATGATAAACCAGAGACCATTAAAAATTGGATTATGATTTGATAGTATTGATATCAATAAGCTTTTTCATTAACACTCAATTTTTTTTAAAGTTAAAGGTTGAATTAAATTAAAATTCGACTCAAAAAATATATGTAAAACTTTATAAGAACGGTCGTCAATTACTTTTCAAAGTAGACTTTTTATTTTGCCAATTATAATAAAAAAAATGTGCAATTTCTGTCGTTTTTAATTAAATAACTTCTTTCAGTACTAATCTTTGATTTCAAAAATTTTTATTTTTGACATTTGTCCATACCTATTAATCATTCATTTACTGGTGAGATAATTACGAACTGTATCATGCTCTTTTATGTGTTATAAACACTTTTTAGTGCACATTTATGTAATAGAATTTAAGATTGATGTTGTATAGGATCTTAACTCATACTTCCTTTATATTAATTCCTTGAAAACAAATTATGTATTTAAGCTTTTAAGTAAACCGACAATTAAAACCGATAATCCCTAGAGTTAACTAATGGATAATTTTAATTATTTTTTTATCTGTAGAAGACTTCAAGCAATTATTACTTTGTGTAATTATTTCGGCTTTTATTTTTTCAATTAATATATATGTCAGTTTTTTCGGAATTTTTAATATAACTGTAATTCTCGTTTTTAAATTTTTAAATATCAGATTTTTTTTATTCCAATATTTTTAATGCAAAGTCATAATCGAATATAATTTTATTGATGTTTTAATTTCCTAAAAAGCATTAAATGAACGAAAAGCGATATGATTTTTGTATTCATAAATTAACATACAGAATAGTTCATTTAGGCTATAACTATGATTTATTTTACATTAGTTGATTATTTATTTATTTATGTTAAGAAAATAAACCTTTAATAATTGTTGCTTAGTTTAAGAAGTGCAGAAATTTAGAATGTAAGAATATTTGAAAAATTGTTTATCATCAGCCAATAATGCAGAAAATATCGTATCTTGGCATACAAATTTATGGTTCCAATTGTCCATAAAGTTAATGATGTAACGTATTTTCTCTATAATTAATATTTTGTTTTTTATTATTTCTCAATAATAAAAAACTTACAAACCACTTAAAAAATTAAAAAAAAATGACATAAAGTTGTTAAAGGTCATTAAGGTGATAATATCTAGTGATATTATTCCACATGATAAATGCAATCAAAAAACCGTCGTAAAATACCAAATTAATCCTTTTCAACCATTGAGAATATATGGTGAATGTTAGAAGTTTTTTTGATGATAAAAAAATAGTATCTAAAGATTTATTAAAAATATTCATTTTTGTTTTTTTTCAGAATTTAAGTTTTACAGTCTCACAGGAACAAAAAAAAACAATTGACGAAGCAATATTTATACTTAAATCGTAAAACCTAGTAGTTTTAGTGAATTCCTTGGTTAAATCTAAAAATTTTATTAATCAACCTGAAATTTATAGGATATAAAATATTATAAGCAAGAAAAAATAGATTTAAAAAAATAAAAACGAAAATTGGAAAAATAACTATTGTTCTGAAATCTGCCATAATTCTTTAAATATTAATGTATTTTTCATTTAGGAATCACAAATTTTCTATTTACAAACAGAATAAAAATCGTTCAGGTAAAAGGCAAAGAAACAACTTCTGGATTAAAAATAACTATTCATAAACCTAAAATAACTTCTGATTATAATTACTTTATGAAATAGTATTTGATATAAAATATAATTATATTTTTACCCCTGTAATTTTACAATTTATGTAAAAAATAAAATTTATAGAAATTTTAACATCTAAAACCTCGTTAGGCTTTTTTAAAGATACTAATTTTTCTTTTCCGATTAAAAAAATTTATTTATTTATTCGCTTTATATTGTGTCTCAGGAATAAGATTAATAAATATTTTTAAAACTTTAAAAAGTTAGTAGTGTTTTAAAATAATACATATCAATTAAAATCATCTGTAACAAAAAAATTTATAACTTAAGCACAATGATTGTGAATATTTTGTCTGTTTTGTAGAATCTAATTATATATTTTTAAAGCATTCGTAAAAAAGACAAAAACTTTTAACATTTTTGCTATAAAAGATTATTTTTGTTTTGTTTGATAAAATTTTATACTTTAATTAAAAATAAAGTGATGAAAACTGTTATGATGCCTAAAATATATTAAAATATCAACGATAAAAAAATTGAAACGAATAAATTATTTTAGCGATCTATACTGGGAGGGAGTTTTGTATCATTTACTTCCTAGGTTTAAATATATACTATACTCGATAAAGTTGAATCAAAGTACAAGTTGGGCAACAAAAGCCAAGACATATGTCCTTAAGTATCGAACCCTACAGTTAAAATACTTAAAACCCTTATATTTCCCCTTTCTCGAGTTTTTGTCCTAAGAATAATGGCTGACATCCACGGTAAGAAAAATGACAAAACAAAACATCCAATTGGTGGCTCATCGATTTTTTGAGCTATAAGGTAAGCTTCAATGAATGGGCAGTAGCATCCAAGTAAGCACGCCCCACAGTTTTCACAGAAAGAGCAAAAAGAGAATTTAAAGTCCTGACTCATGATTGTCAGAGTAATTCAAAATTAACAAATAAAAAAATAAATATAATTGGCTTAAACCGCAAATGTTTTAATCTGAAGAAAAGTTAAAAGACTAAATAATTATCAGATAAATTTTAAGAATATTTTTTAAACTATGTAAAACTTGGTTTGAAACATCATATTTTTTTAATTTCAATATTAAATTTATGATGAATGTAAAATTTTCCTTATCGTCTTTTTTTATTTAAGCTATTAGTAAGACACAGAAAAGTGTATTGAATATGAGTAAATAGCCTAACAATATCAGATCATGATCAATTGCAAATAGCAGGAATTATATTCAATGCAATGCGACAAAATCTTTTAAGAATCGTCTAAATTTCTTTACTTTTTTTCGATAATAATGTAAAAATTAAATTTAAGAAAATCTCAAAAACAACTTAGCTGGAAAGATTAACTGCAGTATACAATGGATATTTTTAATCTAATAACCATGTTAGACCTTTAATTTTAAGACGAAAAATTTTTTCCTCATTATCTACTTTCTATTTCCCAAGTCTTTGTCTATGTAAAAAACAACTGTAGATGTCAGAAAGTTATCTAGTTAAACACTAGTTAGCCTTAAGGCTCTATATTTGTAGGAAAATGCTGGTAATCCGATATCGAATATTCACGAAGTGTGTTTTATCCAAATTTTTAATCACAGAGAATTTCCATTAATATTTTCTATTTTATTTTTCAACAAATTTCCTAATTTACGAATATTTTTTTTGTCATTTTTCGTATTTTCCTTCATGTGTTTGATAATATTTATTTTCTAGCGTCCAGATGAGTCGGAAATTGAAATAAATTTGATTATTTTAATATAATCGAATGGACCAGCAATGAATAATTTAATTATTAATATTTAATTGCAGATATTGTTAATATATCTTTCTTTAATTCAGAATATGGAAAATTATTTGAGATTTAAGGTATTTCCAGAAACAAATTAGTGTTTGAAAGCGTGATTTATCTTGAAAACAGAACAATTAATTAGCGAAGATACAATGAAAGTTTTTCTAAAACATCATTTTAAGGAAAAAAAACGATAAAAAAGCTTCTCGTACTGTTATTTATGACCAAAAATAAAATCTATGTAAAAATTATTTATTAATACATTAATTTTTGACTTCAAATAAAACTCTTTTGGTCGATAAACAAAACTTTAATGAATTTAAATTTTTCTTTTACTCTTAAAAATATATAATATTAAAAACTTCCATGTTTGATTTTCTACAGATGATTTTGATGTAAATAATTTTTCTTATTGAATTCATCATTGCTCTAAGTTCAAATAAATTTGAAATCGACCGAATTGTTTAATTGTAGTTTTTTTTTTTATTTGAATCTATTTTATTTTATTTTAATTTTTTTTTTGTAATATTTTAATGATTTTTAATATCTTAGTTTATGAGCTGGTCTTTCAAATATTTTTAAATAGCATCACGTTGTATTGAATGTAATAAACTTTATTTTTATCAAATTTCGATTTTTTAAAAGTTAATAAAAATAAAGCAATTGAAAAATCGTTACCAGAATATATTATAAGCGGGAAATTGAAATTGTTTTATTTCTAATTTCATCAGTTTTTATATTTTTTTACTAAAAAATCACTTTCTTTTTGTGATAAAAATAAGTGATAGTGCTGAAATTTTAAAAAATAATTAAGTAAATTTTTGCAATAAATATCAGTCATATTTGCATTAAAAAATATTAATTTTACAATGCTTAATATTCTTACATCAACAGTTACAGTTTTTAGCAAGTGAAAATATAGACCGAAACCTTATGTCAGGGTTCTGAACACAGATATATAAAATCAGGTTTTTGCCAAAATTTTAATTGTACAAAAGGAAAATCATTTATTATTTTTTCACAAGCTATACAAGCACAACATGGTGGATCAAGTGTTTAATGGAGGGCATTTACTGGGTTATTTCCCAGTCGCCATAAATCAGGAAAGCACAAAAAATAGCCTCTCCAAGTTCAATTCTAAACCCTACCTACTATTGCCAGCACGTTTAATTACTAAAGTGGGAACTGCGAAGCAAGCTTGAATGTAACATTACTACTCTTATAGTTTAGTGCACCAAACGAGAATGATGAAATGCCTTCTAGCATTATGCACTCGCTCCAAGGGATTTTGATTAAGACTCTAACTACAGTAATAAGCTGGCGCACATTGAAACAGGCAGACAGTGGATCGCAAAGTGAAGTAACATTTTAATATTGAACCGGCTTTCGAGCAACTCCGGCTCTGAGTTTGAGCCCGTATGTGGAATAAAACAATACCCTAGATTATAGGATCAGAACCATTAAAATCCCTTTTGGGATCGACATTGATTCCATACGATGATGAAGACGGAATGATAGTGAAAACAAAACTAAAAAAAATCACAATTATGGGATTTTTATTAGAGTATTTTTTTGTAAAAAATTCATTTTTTAAAGAAAATTCACCAACAATTTTGATAAAATAAATTATAAAAATAAAAACCTGGACATGATTTATGTTATTTTTAAGTATAATGACGCACTATTTGTTATAAATTTTTAAATAGATATTATTTAGAATTTTTATGTTTCCATTGATTATTCTTTGGTAATTTTTTGGGTATTGATGAAAATAAACTTAATATTGCGAAACATATTTTTATATTCCTGACTAATTGAATTCAGAAAAAAAGGAAAATTCATCCAAGAAAATGCCGCTGTTTCATTTTTCGGTTCTACAGAATTTAAAAATATGAAGATTTTTAAAATTACAAACTTTTAAATATCTTCAGTGATTAGTAAAAATTGATCGTAAAAATATTGTTTTTAATCTATGTACACGTGCCCTATAAGTTTAAATCAACGATATATTACAATAAATTGGCATACAATTAACAATTTGATATTTATTAGCAATTAAAGTTGCGATATTTTAAAAAATCTTTACTTCGGAATTCGATTGAAAATGACTTTTGTAAAAATTGAATTTTTGTTTATTTAAATAAATTTTTAAATAACTTCGAAGTTGAAAAGTAATGTGAATTAAATTTTTGTAACAAATTTGTCATGTAATAATTTAACATAAACAAGGAAACTGTTACAGTTGTTTCTTTATATTGAATGTAAATAAAATTAGTTTATTATTTTTATTGTGTAAAAACAATACTGCAAAAAAAATATATAATTATTTTGCCAGAAACAAATTTATTTTAAGATATTGTGAAATTGTCACAGATTACGAATTGAGTCCAGAAAAAACAATAGAGGGAGTTTGATAGTTCAAATTCCTTGAGGTTATAATTTGAGCTAAGTTAATTGTCTTAAAAAATTTTTTTAATATTTAAAACTTAAAAATCGACATAAATTTTGATATTCTAAGATTCAAGTCAGAAGAAAAGGGAGTAATTGATTGAAGCTAAACAGATGTTATTTTTTTAGTATTCAGAGTCTAATGTTTAGAAAAGTAATAAGTAATGCTGCTTCTTAGGGATAAACTATTCGTTATATTTTTTAAATTATGGTTAAAAATCCATTATTTTTTAAATTTCGATATCATTTTATTAACCTTTTTATTACCCGAAAAATAATCGTATAAATTTTCCTTATAAATCAACCGTTCCAGATCGAAAATATTTTTATCCAAAGAAATTTAAGTAAATCGATTACTCAGCAAAATATTTAAAAACAAACACTAAAATAATAAAAATCAAAAAATCAAAAAGCTATTTTTGACCGGATTTCTATAATTTTTTCCAATTTTCATGGTATTAATGTTAAATGAAGAAAAAATCTTTATATTTATGGAAAAAGTAAAATGTGTTATTTTAATTATAATGTTAGAAAATAAAAATAAAATTTACGTGCGTTGATTTTGTTTAAAATATTAATTTTTGACCGAAACTATGTTTACTTCTTCAAAAATAGAATAAATATTACCTCAAATATTCTTATTGCCTGTAGTAAGATACACGGATAAAACCCAGTTAGAAATGTTTCAAGAAAACATATTTGATTATTGGTGAGTGAAATAAAAAGTGCCAAATATAAAATAAATAATATATACAAGAAGAAGAAACCATTTTATAAATTTTTGTTTTAATTATCTCATTCTTTTATTTTTTCCTAATTTTTTAGCCATATTTTTTACTTTTGGATGACCATTAATATAATCATGTTTTCAATTATTATTTTTTTTCAGGTTGTACAAGAAGAATAAAATTAATTTTTATGTTTAAAAGATCACTTAATCCTAAAAATATTATAATTAAACTAAATATAAAACTAGTTGTCAAAGCAAGTCAGTTAGTTTTTATTATGTTAGCGAAAACTGTCTTCACCACCTAAGCGACTAAATCTTTTACCCAGTTTATCCAACTTTCATTTTCGAGTCTGATTTCGATTTTATTGGACGTATCAGATTCTTTTTATCTGATGAAATGCCTGGATGACTTATCGTTGACCCAAATGAAGAAGAATAATTTCTGTCTAAATTTCTGCTGACTTCATAAGCCACTATTTGATAAGAAAATTCTTTTCCAGTTTTCTTTTCATGGCGTGTTTTAATGATTAATCATAATTAATTGTTAATTCTATAATCCACGGAGTTATTTTAATGTTGTCGATATACAGAATAACGGATTTGTTGTGATTTACTGTCCAATGTGAACTCTATTTTGGCTGGTCTATCGGAGAATTGCAACTCTTATTTAATCTCTTATCTTCTATTTATTCATGTCTAGAAACAGGAGCTCATAAAAATGTAGAAAGTTTTTTATTAATGACCTTCTGGTATCTCTGAATATATTCTTGGTTATGAACAAAACATCAAAGTTACGATGTGATTTACTTATTGTTTTGCTGTGTCTAGAAACAACACATAGTTCCATGAAAGTGAAAATAATTTTATCTTGAAAAAATAAAAAATTAACTGCATCTTACTGAAATTTCATGATCCGAGAGACTTGTTTAAAATTTAGCTAATGCGTTGGGGCTTATCCCCTATACCGATGTTAAGGTAGGTCTTAGCATATTTAATGACAGTGTTCTGCTTTAATTTTTTGATTTGTATCATACTACAGACACAATAAATTTCTTTTTAGCCACTTCGGCCTAATATATTGGCAAGTAATTCAACGTAAAATTAAGGAGAGCATTTAATTAAATCTAGTTCTGACACTCTGTAATCCATCTAGGCTATCAGCAATTAGTCTCTCCTTCGATTCTGAATTAAATTCAATGTTCTTAAGATAAAGGTTAACATAGTTCGAAATGGATTTGGGAAAACCCAAACCATATTAGAATATTGTCAAGTAATGTCAACTTAGCTTGAATGGGAGATTCCATAGATTATTATTTATCAACTTCTCCTATTTTCTGTAAAATTATTTCCATTCCTCAAGGATAAAAGACTTGTCGAAGCATTAAGCACAGTTATAAACAACACGGTATTTCATGAATAAATTAATGATATTTAAAAAAATTAAAAAAGAATAAAAAAATAAAATATTTTTTAAAGATAAATTTAATATCTCGATAATTTTTCCAAAAATTTTACCAAAATGATAGTTATAAGTGAAGAAATTCCAGAAATTGTACTCATTAAAGAAACTTTTTTTTTAAATTTTACGACCCACAGCCACGACACAAATGGTATTTATTTTTTCTTTTTTTTCAAATAAATTTCATTTTATAATCATATTTAAATCGAGTGAATATTGATGAAGGTTAATCACTTCTATCTTTAAAATAAAACTTTTGTTATTTTTTTTTAGGATGGTGAAAATTTCATTATGCATGATTGCAAGAAAATTAAAGGTTAAATGATTTTGACGATTTAATTCATTCATAAATATTAAAAAAATACTTTGTTGCGTTGACTTTTATGATTTAAGAACTCTGTACTTCTCAATTTGAAAAAATATCATTTAATAATATTTTTCCTCCCCCTGATTAAGTTTGATAAATAAAAAGGATATTTATTAACTATATGTTGCCATAAGAAATATATCTATATAAGTTAAACAATGATTCGTCCAAAAACAAGATATCGATGTTACCATATTTTAATAATTGACAACAAATTTTCTACAGATTTTTTATTTTCTTTTCGAAAAAACCCCTCTTGTTTTATATAAAATATTATTATCAATAGGCAATCGTTTTTGACCTTTCTTAACATTTGAAGTTTGGATTTGTTATTATTGATTCAAGTTAGTAAATAATCTGATTCAATTTTTTTAATTACAATCACTCTATAAGAAAGTAAATCCGATATTTACTCTTTTTTTGTCATAAAAGTCATCAAAAACTAAATCCAGGAAAAAATTCTGAATATTACTGATAGCTAAATTGGTTATTTTTACAAATTTCTATGTATTTGTATTTCCCTAAAGACCTTTATATCCATCCAACTTATATTTTATTATCTGCATTCTTTCTTTTCTGATATTGTTTCCTACTATTATGGTATAATATTTGGAAAAAATAATCAAAAATAACTATTATCTATTATCTATATTTATAAAAATTATTGTTTAAATGATAATATTATCTTATTAAACTTGAAAAAAAACGATTACCGACGTTAAATTTAATTTTTTTGATTCAAGTGAACACACTATTTTTCTTAAAAAATTCTTAATAGGATCCCCAGATATTAACAGATTTACATCGTTCCAATCATCTAAATTATCTCTTCAGCGTTTTTAAAGCAAAATAACGTTTATGAGTGTTTTCCTTTATTAAACATTTTTAAAATCAAGAATAAGATTTGTTTTTTATCTTTAACTCATAGTATGATACTCCTCTGTGAATTTTAGACGGTGTTGGCAGAAGCAAAATATGTGGTATCAGAAGTAATTAATATCATGTATTTTCAGTTTCATTTAATGCTTGATTGATTTACGAATGACAACAAATATTATCAGATTCTAGAATCTTGCTTCATTCATAGAATCTCAATGCTAGCATAAAACATCATTCGAATTCCTTAGCTGTTTTTGTTTCAGGTTTTCTTGCAGAACCTAAGTATAAATAAATTGAAGGCTATCAATGAATTCAACTCAAAATACCTCTTAATATTATTTCTGAGCATAGACTTACATTCTTTTACCTACTATAGGACTTTAAAATTAGTTTGTTAAATTTAAAATTATTGAGTAAGATAAAAAAAGAGTTTTAAAGTAAAAGTTTTTGTGTCTTTGACGCATTTTTTTTTCGCTTTAGCTTTTTTATCGCAAGTAAAAAAGTAGAGAGAAAATAATATATTCTTTAAATTGTAATAAAGACATCAAAATTTAGAATTTTACACTCGCCACAGAGACTTCCACATTAATTGTTTACATTTGTGAATAATCTCTTTCAATATATTCTCTGATTTATTTCCAAAATTAGTTTTCATAAGATTCAAAGAATTATAACATCTTTCTCCGCCGTTCCCTTTTTGCTGTTTGAAAGTTATTCTATCGAATTAAATGAGTTTCAAACAAACGGTCGACCATTCACGGCTTCATCTCATATTCTCTTCTAATACGTTTACAGATTTAAATCGCTTCTTATTTACACCTTTTCTCCACAGTTTCTTCTATTTTACACATATATCTTTTTCTTTAATTTAAAGCTAGAGGAATGTTTTTGGTGTAAAATAATTCTTACTTTAGAATCAAGATTAAGATAATTTCGTAGCAATGAATGGCCCTTGCAGTATATTTAAGGATGAAGTTTTGGGTTTTGAAAATTGTAAAATCACATGCATCAAGTTTAGTCTTTTTCCAATTTTCTTGGACCAAACAGGTAGAGCATATTTTTGTAAGCTCAAACATTGACATTTAAAGATCTTTTCAAATGCTATAAAATTTTTTTTAATACTTTATGTACAGAAAATCTGTAAATTGACCCAATCGCATTTTAACGCTTTCGATTCCCTCAGTTGTTATTTAAAACTTTAATTAATGCTTGCTATTATTTGAAAGCAACGTGTGGTTATTTGAAATACTCAAACGATATTAATTAGTGTCATGCAACACTACTTATACGGGAAGATAGAGAAAGCCCTGTGGGTGTCTGTTGACGCCAAAGATTTAGAAAAAATGTGATTAGGCGGTGGTAGATTCCACCCAGAAAGATTGAGAGATATCAAAGTAAAGTCTGTACCAAGAATTGACTGACGGGCTTCGAACTCCAGATAGAAATCTCGTCACCAACGTTGCGATCATAAAGATATCAAAAAACAATCGTCACACCCGTAAGATACTACTTATAGTTTTATAGGTAATGAATCAACGTTCATGACGCCTTTCCCCATAGAACCTGTCAAGGAACAATAAGATACCAGATAATTTTATTTCATTCGTATCCGGATCAAAAAGAGAATAAAGACCCCCTCAATCGTAAAAAAGAAATTTTTTTGTTGGCTCAGAAGTGAGAATTTTATAGTTAAAGATCGAAAGCTCCTCAAAAACAATTCAAAGTGTTATTTTCATTAGACACGAAAAACCACGATATCGCCTACACGTTTATTATCTATTGGTTGAACTTGTGAGTTATTACTTTAATTGTATAAGATACGCTACTTATTGTTGCGATCTAATCGAAAAATAATTATCAGAAATTTTAACAGTCGTCAGTCAAGGTTGGGCTATAAAACATTTATACGAAGATGGAATTCTTGAATTCAATACATCATGTTATTGACTTGAGCGATCTGACGTAACACGAAAACGGAGCATAACGTCTAATTTCACGGAATTTAATTGCTTTTAAGTGAATGACTTCACATTCTGTTGACTCTAGAGAGAAAGATTTGTCATGTTATCAACATTTTGCTTAATTTTCGAAATCTATTAAGATTACTATTGTTTACAGGCCAACATACATGCTCAAATGTAGAATAGGCGGAATTTTATTCATTTTGACGTCTGATTTATTTGCAATAATTTGATTATTTTATATAAATTTCAAAATACACGGTCAAAAATATTAACAAAAGTTGTCAATGGGCAAAAACCCAACTAATCAGCATGTCATTTTTCGATTGTCTAAAAACCTCTGTTATATTAACTCAACCGATTCGGTCGAACCAATTATATCTTCACATCTTTAACGGCCGTAAGTTTGTGTGATTAAACCCAATATTCTAATTACCTGATTATAAGTTTATTAAGAGCAAAGCATAATTATCCAAAGACAACGATTGTTAATCTAAAATAGATTTACCCCAAACTCTTCTTTTCTTCTCGCATAACAATAAAGGTAGAATTTTTAATTGTCTGCAGTTTAATGATCGTGAGTCCCGAGTAAAGCTCAGATAAGACTAAATATCAAATTGTGCTATCTACTTTTCAATTCTGAGATAGAGTAATACCGATAAATCCAATGGCAGTCGAACAAAAAACTCTAAAAATCAGTTTAAAATACACTCAAGGTAGAAATGGTCTTTTTTTGTGAGTTCACAACCTCTCTAAACTTAATTGACCAAATAGCAAAGAATAAAATTAGTAAGGGAATATATAAAAACAGAAATCGATCTCAGAGCGTATTGCAATTATGTCCGAATTTCACTTGCAAGGTGCTGCTCCACGAAGTACCTCATGGGATTCCATAACCTTGTAAATAATGCCAAGCCTAAGAAAACAAATTTTTGCCATTAAATATATTTGAAAAAGTCATAGTTTAACCTATTCAAACCATCTGTCAGAAGCCTGAAGTAGCAATGATAACTCTTTTAGGTTTGGGACCGACTCTGCAATGGACAAGAAATATCAAAACAGGTAATTATGCACTTTTTTGGTTTATCCAATCCTAGTAAGGGGGGCTTATCAAGTACAATCACAAAAGATAAATCGTCAGTTCTACCTAATACTGTGACAGTTGACATCCCTGCTCCACGTTTAGAAATATGAATTAAAAATTAACAATTTTGAGAATATAAAATTTAATGTAAAACACTTACCTATTATAAAAATTAATGATGAAAATATTTTTTTAGTAGGAAATACAATCTGAAAACACAAAACATTGATTGTCTTATGGTCAGAAATTTAAGCACATGATATGGTGCAATAATATGTCGGTAATATGAGGTGAATTAAATATTCATACAGCTTATCAAGTCAAAAAGCTCACTTTAAATTCCTGATAAGAATAAATATTTAAATAACGATATGAAAATTTATCGATCATGTAGCAGCTTAAGAGAAATCAATGGCTTCAAATATAAGTTACGCTATCTGACATTGATTCAAAGTATTGTAGGTTAGTTTCTTATTCTTGGTGATTAAGAAAATTACAATTATTTTTTCTTTCGAGTCAGATGTTTCTGTTAATTTTTCAGATGAATATAATTATGCAAAATTTTCTTGTGCCTAATATTAGACAAAAAAACCTTCGGGCATATTACCATCTCATAAAGAGTCACAATTGAAGAATTTTCGTTCTTTAATCAATTGAAAAAATACTCTAATACCACTTGACCGAGGATTTTAGATACGTCGAACGTTCGAAAAATTGTGTCTGTAAATGAAGAATTACCACTTTAAAATAAGAACATCACTGATCTTTGACATTGTACGTGAGTCGTAAAGGTTGAAAGCTCCCGATAATCTATGGGAACGCACCGTAAAATTAAAATCGTCATCGTCCATTATTTTATGTATTTTGACTGATAAATTATATAAAAAAACTTCCAAACAGTATATCGTGTGTGGTAGATCGTTTCAACACTGTCGAAGTAACTTGATCGAAATGATCAAGTAATTTGAATGTGCGGAGGTCCCACTTTACATAAAACTCAAATTACCAGTTTATGATTAATAAGAACACTTTCGATCGAATTGCATAAAAATTCCAGACATTAGCTGGTGATAAGGATCAAAATTTTTGATTAAACGGCCGCTTCTTGAACAAAACAGGTCGCCGTCGAATAAGTGCAATTTATCATCTGAACTCAGTTCTATGTTATATAGATTGTGAAATGGAGAGTACTTAAGATTTTTGAACTTGTTGACAGTCCTCTGCTTTTAAATATCAAACATCTTTAAATTAGATAAAATTACATTGATCTTGTTTTTTGTGGTTGCAGAAAAAACCTTTTTACGGTAATGAGAAAAACGGCATTGATGCAATTCAATAAAATAATAGGCCTTTAAAATTTAATATTTTACTCGGAATAGTTGTCTGCCTGCAAAGGTTGGGAAGTGCAGTGCCATATATGCGTGACGAGGCTTTCCGAAAATTCGATTCCACTGGCGAGAATCAAGTCATTGTTCTAAAATGAACAATAAACTAACGTATGATTGCATTAGATGATAAACGTAAAATGCCATTTGCGGTGCGAACTGGGTTGGAATCTCTTATTGTAGGCAATCAGGCCCTCTCTTTAACCAATAATGACGGTTCCATGGTTCTAGTAAATTTATGAAATTACTGTGAAAAATCAAGTCGAGGATGTGTTGTTATTTTCTATTTTAAAAATAACAGCACGGTGACTGCTTTAAACAAATCGCTAACTGAGTAAAATGATTTTTGTAAAAATTTAGCTTGGATTCGCTAACATCCTTAAAGGCTATTTTCTAATAACGCAATTACATTGAACAAGGAAGATACATTCTTGATATAAGAACAATTAATTTGAGGAAATCGATTTTTGATGGACATTTTCGTTGAAATCGAGCACAAAGAGACATTTTCATTTATCAAAGGTGTCTCACTATCGACCGAAGTTAGCTCCGCTAGTTGCTTAGAATTTTCAACAATACAATGAGTTAGATTATCCTGTACCGATTCAGCAGTGCATGTTTCCTTTATATAACTGTGCTCTTCATTACTTGCTATTGTGTATTTATCGTATTTTGTTCCTATTTTAGTAAAATACGATAAAAGAGTATGGAATTTACCTTATGTGTATTTTTTTAGAGCCAGCAATGAACATTTAAATGCCGAGCTTAAGAAATTATTTTAATGTTTTATCAAACAAGTGTAAGCTTAAAAAAGACGCAAACTGTTTCATGCAGAAATAAAAGAGGTTGTAAAAACAGGAAAATTTACGAGAGGGTTAGTTTCGTTATAAAAGTAATGAAAAAAGAGTTAGGAAAATAAAAACAAGAAAATACAAATAATTTATTTTATGTTCTCGAAAAGGAAAATAATAAAATGGCCCAACTTGACCGATTTAAAACCTAATCTTAATTTACCTTTTCAAGTGAGATCTCTAATGGAATGAAATTTGTGATGAAATGGTCATAAGGCTGTAATTGTTATTATTCAAAATAAAAGATGGATTATTGATCAAATTGACTGAAGTGAAGCAGAAAAACATAAAATTTTCAATCAAGATTTTAAAATTTTAAGCGGTAAGAGAAAATAATTAAAAAAAATATTTTAGTCAAAATTTTAAGAATTTTCTTAGTAGTAGGGTAAATTACTTAAAAAGCCACCAGATTAAAGCATCTTAAGAATTCCTATTAATCGAATAAAAAATATAAAACAAGAAAATAGGGTTCAAGTAGTTTAAAAAAATTATTTTTATGCTAATAAAAGAGAAATCTGCCTATTCATAATTTTCTTTGAGAAATTTTTTTTTAAACTTTGTGCGATTTGCGAATGTTACAAAAATCTATTAATTTATAAGTTTTTTTAAATTTGAAAAAACGAAGTACGGTATGCTTTTGATTTTTTAAATTCTTTGAGAACTTTTTTTATTTATTATGTAAATCAAAAAATTGCAGTATAAATTATAATAGCGAACATGTATTTTAAATGTTACTTTGAATGAGATCAAATAAAACAACAAATACACTAATATTCTTTTATCAGAATTGAAAATTGCATGTTTATAACGAATAACTTTTTATTTAAAAATTGAAGAAAAAAACTGTAAAAGAGACTGAATATTCTTTGCAGTATACTCACCAATTATTTCTTTTCTTTTAATAAAAATGGTCTTATTTTTGTTGGAGCTGATAAAAATTATATTGATTTTATCGTGAATAAATACGATAATTTTTAAAGGACTAAATAGGAAAATAAAATTTTTGAAATTCAGTTTTCAACGATTTTCATGAATAAATATTCTCTTCAAAATAAAAAGAAAATAGGTGAGAATCAAGAGTTTTATGATAAGGTATTGATAAAGTGTCAAATTTCATGAAGAATATTGCTTAGCATATTCTTTTTATTGAAAGTGTAAAATAAAAACAAAATGTTAGTTTACCAAGTTGATATTCAGTATTGCAATAATAAATTATAAAAAAAAGAAATATTAGACATAAATTCTTTTGAAAGTATAATTAATTCATAAAATATCATATCTTCGATAAATTTATAAAGTTTAATCTTTAAATTATAATTTTATCGATTTATGTTTATTGAATAATAAGTAGTTTAATATTGAAAACAAAGAGAAGTGTTTTTGGTTGAAAAAGAGATTAATTATTATATTTATGATTAAAATTATGATAAAAGGCCAGTTTCTGTACAAGACTGTTTTTTTTCAACATCAATGATAATCAGTTAATAAAAGAAGATAATTAAGCTATAGATAGAAATTGTAGTTGAGAGTCAGTGCATAAAAATTTATATATTTTTAAAAGAAGCATAGAAGAAGGTAAATTATGTTAAAGGCCATTTAATGTATCCTGTGTTGATTTAATGCGAAAATTATTATGAATTCAGGATACAAAATTCTGATCAAGGCTATTACCAAAAATGGTGTCAATATTAAATGTCTTCAAAAAACTCGCTAATTGCTTTGAAAAAGAAATTTACTGATAATTTTTTACATCTATTGAATTTTTTAAGGTAAACATTACCAGAAACAAATTTTTAAAGTTGGCCTTTAATAGAATGTTGTCTTTCTTTGTTTCTTCAGGAAAATTATTTTCCTGATAATTGTGAGATAACACGGGTAAAAATTTACCCTATTAACATTATGAGAGAAAATTATTTTTAAAACAACAGATCGGGTAGAGAGAGAGATAAAAATAAAGAGAAGGAAATGCATAGATATTTTAGTGTAGAAGAAATAATTTTTCTACATATACATTGTTTCGAAATAATATTCAAACCTTTTTAATCAAAAAAAATAATAGAAGGAAAATAGTGATTCATACAAACTTATTTAAATTTTAAATTTCAAAGTGAATAAACTTTATAGGAGCAGTAAATATTGAATTTCAGACAACGTCATTTCAGTCAGAGTTCTGCGAAACATTAATCCATCGAAATTATGCTAATTTATTTGGGTTAATTTAAATGATAAATAAAAACATATACACTTCTAAATAGTGATCCGATATATTTAAAACACTCATGGCTACCCGTAAATATATTATATCTTTTAAGTAGGATAAGCGGCCATGCATAGCACATTGGTTAAGCACTGTGACAACTGATATTTTATTTTTAAGTAAAATAAGCTAATATTGTTAAAAGGAAAAAGTAGAGGCCTGTGCGTAAATTTAGCTAGTATTTGACCATTTAAAATATAGTTTCCAAATTTTTTTTCGATTCTGGTAGTTTGGATAATGAAAAATGCCATCAGCTATGATTGAAGACAAGATAGGATAAATTTTACACTGGGTTCTATTGATTCGTCTGACCAAATTAGAGGAAATTTTTAGTAGTTGGTTATATTCATCCATATTTTTTTCATTAAATGAGAAGTTAGAAAGATAGCTCGGCAAAATCCTAATAAAAAAATAACTGGTGTTTTGATAGAATTTGACATATTTGAGATTGACCTGAAAATAAAAAAAGACAATGAATAGAAATTAAAAGTTGTTACACTGGATCAGTGGAGTTATTAGATTCGTATGCAGCAGATAGACAATATTGAAAAATACCGTGTTTCACTAATTCCATAATCAATTTATTAGAATCACCCTGGTAAATTTGGAGAACATTATCGTGTGTTGAGTTCTATAATTAAACAAGAAATACTATATATGCATTGTAAGATTTAAGAGATGAGAAACATAGCATCAGCAAACATCACTAAATATTTAAAAATATTGACTTGTTGAAGTGTTTTGTCACAAAATTTTCCCCATTTCATATGAAAGTGCACTTAATAAAGTGTTTCCTAATTTTTTATATTTCGGTCGAGCACTTATACAAAAATTGACAAAAAAATCCACTTCTTGTAAAGGCTTTAAATATAATAAAGAAGATAAATTTCATTTCGTAAGAAACTTTGTAAAAAGTAGTATTACCATTCGTCTATACGTAATTCATAAAATTTTTTTTGAGATATAAGAAATAGCCATTTAATGAATTTAGGTTGTAAAATATCCAAAATTTTGTTAGTAAAATATTAAAATAAAATATAATGTAGAAAAATGATTAAATTTTAGGTATTATCATATTTATAAATATATTAAAGTCATAAAACATTTTCATATTGTGATATTATTTAAACAATTATGTTGTCCATATTTGAGCATATTTTAAAATTATTTTAGCAAAAAATTTTTAATTTAAACAATCGATACTGCAAGATTTTAAATCTGTTTTAGGCTTTAATTTTTGAGCCATATCTTGAAGATTTCTTAACGTAATGTCAAACATTGTTTCTAATGGATTCTGAAAGGTGCTTTTATGTGTAATCATTTGGTTTCAAGATGAAAAAAATGTATATACTTTTATTTTTTTCAAACCTTACATAAAATGCACTTTTTGGAGTTATTCGTTTTACCGATCAAAATTTTTTTAAATTATTTTGAGAAATACCTTAAAAATTAAATATTTTTTCCGATGGTAAATAAAAGAAATCGTAAAAGTTGAAAAAATTCGCGACTTTTAAATTAAAAAAAAAATCTTCAGAAACAAAGTCAAGATATGCAAAAATGTTCTTTTCAAAGATAGAAAACTATCGTTATATCTAGACTTCATCTCTAGGTTCTCAAAATGATAGAATTAAATCTAACTTAAAACTTCAAATAAATAAATAAATACAGTGAATTTACGGCGATAAAAATTTTCATAAATCATAATTATCATAATTTTTTCAATTAAGTTAACTTTTGGGTTCATAAGATTTATGATTGTTTATAACAATCTTCAGATGAAGCTATTATCATTTTTTACGTTATCGTTACTGGTTTGTTTTTTATGATTGACTTAATTGTCCGATTTGTAAAATCAGAACTATCAATAAAAAGTCATATGAAACACAAAGTTTATACATATCAATTATTGTCACCAGGTTAATTTACATGTGAAGGGTAGCAGAAAAAACTTCAATGACTATAATACAATGGCAATTATAAATTATTTATACTAGGGAAGGAAATGATCTAAATGCGCCAATACTAGCTATCTGGTACACTTAGGTTTCCAAGTCTTACCACAACTGAGTGAACTAAAAGAGAGGTAAGTGTTTATTCTACCTAGATTTTGCTAATAAATCCCATAAACTTAACTGTTTATACAGTTGAGAATTGCTAATAGTTGTGTCGACTGCTGAAACATTCAAATATAGGCCTTGAAACTAATGTAATTTTTTTAAACCAAAAGCTAATTGACGAAAATATATTTGAAAATCACATTGAAATGTATAAGAAAATAAGAATTAAACTTGCATCCGTGTGTGTCCACAAAATCGAGGGTTGAAGAATGTGTGATTTCTTTTTATTTTCTATGATAAATTAAAAAAGCTTAAATTCTAATGATCACATTAAAAACTATTATTTATGTATTATTTTTTATCAATAACATTTTCTTTGATTTTTTTAGTCCAAAAGAAAGAAAATTCGTATTCAAACTACATAAAAATCTAATTTATGAAATTAGGATTAAAAAATTAATTTAGGAGTAATAGAAGAAATGAATGATGGTTTTATCCAATTCATTACGAGTTTTACTCGCTATTAGTCGATAAAAATTTTGCTCTAACATCTCAAATTTGAGATACTTCTACTCAAAAAGTTTTTTCTTATTTCCAAACAGATTCAGTTTTTGTGCTAATTTAATATAATTTATTCATCGATTTGAAAAAATATTGAATCAAAAAATATCATAAAAGGTAAGGTTTGCTCAGTTTGAAGTTAAATATTAAGGTTATTTTATTTGTATTTTATCGAATCTCAAAATGTTTGCAATGCAACTAAAAAAGTAAATCAAAGTTAAAATACTACAGAAAAAACTTTTAGAGAATTTTACGATTTTGCTAGTTCGCATCTAAATAATTTTTTTAAATAAATATTTTTATAAAGATCCAGTTCTTATAAAATGATGAAGATATCGTTAAAAATTACCTCAGAGAATTATTTTCTTTTTTTCGAATTTTTTAGCTTTTTCATTTATTGCAGCATTTTAACAACGAAAATAAGATATTAATTAATAAAAGTTGAATTTTTGCACAGTTTTTCATAACTAAATAATTTACTTTTAGTAATACAAAACTATTTTTTTATCGACAAACAATAAAAATAATTTATAATATCACTGAAAAAGCTGAAATAATGTAGAGAGTTGAAAAAAACTTTGATTATGAATGAAAACAATTTTTTGATAAAATGGAAAAATCTATCTATTTAACTTAAAAAATGCTCTAAACCTCTAAATATTTTTATTTTGACATATTCAAATTATGTTTTTCAGGAGATAAGCAGGTCAGACAAATAAAATTAAATTTTTAACCAATAACAACTTTTAAAATAAATTTTATTTTATCATTGAAAATTTAAATTACTCATTATGACTTCTTGAATATTAGAATGTACAAAAAAAAGTTTATCTATTACGTGGAAGTTAGAAATTTGAAATAAAATTGAAATTTTAGATTAAGATGGTTTTTTAATATAAATAAAGATGTTTAATAAATCATTAACTTGTTAGATTTTCGACTTCCTACTTTAACAATATCTATTAGAGATTGAAGTTGATTGATAAAATTATTTTAATTGTGGCGAAATTTCCAAATTTTGTATCTCCTATTAAATATTTGAAAAAAATAACATAATTTAATAAGAATTTAAAAATCAGATCATAGCGTTGACAAAATCACGTGGAATTAGGGTCGACTCTTGCAGGGATTTTCATGGGTGTGATTATATCATCCACCATATGTTTCGCATTGCTAGATATGGGCTCAAACTCAGAGCATGAGTTGACAGATGGCTGGCTCGTTTATTTAAAAGGTTATTCTGTGGGATTGGCCAACTGTCTGACCATGCCTTTGTATGCAAACTTATTACTGTAGTTAGAGCATTTACCTATATCCACTGGCAGAGAGTGCTTTCTGTTTTAAGGGATTTTTTCATTCATGTCGGGTGCATAAACTGTGAGAGTTGTTAGACCGCGTTCAAACTCGAAGTCGCAGATGCTCCTTTAGTTGGTAGCCGTGTAGGTACTTGTAGTCAAGGGTAAGCATTTGACTGTAAGTAGCTATATGTTTGGCGTCTCTGGTTCATGGAGACAGGGAAAAAACCCAATCAATGGGGTAGGTTAAATACCCAACCCACAACCATTCCTCTCATATACATTGTGAACATTTCCAAAAACACTGCTAGCTGTTTAAAAATATGGAAAAAATCATAGTTATTTTTATAATCTTTTTAGTAATGAATATTTAATCGTTAGTACAATTCAATTTCGAATTAAAAAGTCTGTATTAATAAAGTGAATTTCGTGATAAAATTGGCTTATATCGTACTTAATAGGTATTACAGACCTCTATCTCCCTCCTATTTGCTTAAAATCAACTAGGGAGTATGCACAACTCTAAATTAGAGCAACAAGATATGTTTAAGTGAATCTAAAATATTACAAACTTTGTAGTTTTATTTAGCCTACAAATCATTCATGCAATACATTACTGTACGAAATTTAATTCACTTCATTCCTTGACTTGACCTTCAACACCCTGAAGCTCTGGACTGATCCTCGTTAAAAAAACTTTTCTCTAACATTTACATAAATATCGATAAAATTAAAACAAAATTTCTAATATTGCATAAATTGCAAGTGAATCTACGTAGTTAACACGTAAAATTATTTCACATCGGTTTAGGACATTTTTATGTCTTTAAAACAATGAATAATCCATAACAGAAGACAAAATTTTTGAATTATGTAAAATATCTAGGCACACTTTTTAAGGTGATATAAGAAATATGAAGAAATTCCTCGCTTTTTGTAAAAAATAATATAGTATGTGATTTTAAAAGATTAAGAAATTATACAAATAAAAATCAAAGAAAGAATATTAATAAAAAAAAGAAAAAATCATAACAAAGAATAATTTAATATTTAATTATGTAAAAGAAATTAAGGAAATATTGGAAAGATCTTTCTTTAAGGGAATAGATCTACATTTTAAGACTACTAAATTCCCTGGATTTATAAAAACCATTTAAAATTGTTAAATAAAATGATAAATTTAATATCTAATTTTATTGCTAATAAACTAGGGAAAATTATAAATATAACTAAAAGTCTTTCAGAGAATTCTACAGTGCATAAACCACTTCCTATGACAGTAACCTTCTACAAATAAACTAGAAAACGTGATTTTAAAGGATTCGTGATCTATAAGTATGTATAAAAATATCTAGAGATTCAAAAGCGTTCAAAAAGAGCCATGAAAATTCAAACCAGGACATCATACGAATTGATAGGTATTTAGCTGTGACTTTTAGCTATTTTTAATCGATGTTTTTTGCAAAATATCTGCACAGCGATTTCGTCATTCTGAAGGGAAGGCTATCTTTGTTTAAAAATAGTGGCAAACAGCGAATATGATCAAACGGATCCAAAAATTGAAGAATCAACAACAAAAAAATTTTTAGGCTTTAAACAATTTAAATTTAACTTAAATGACCAGTTATTAAGGAAATATGACCATTATTACTATGAGAAAATCACAAAAAAAAATTGAAACTTTACGAAAACAATGATAACCACTATAAACATTATAAAAATACTTTAAATAAATAATAAGGGAATAATGTGAGTATCCCTTAATGGTATTTACGAAATAAGAAAATAAAATTTACTTTTAAAAAATTTTAGAGTGTATTTCATTTCATTTATGGGAGTTGAGTTGTTCAAGAGTTGTGGATCATAAAGAAACTAGATAAGAAACCTTCAGATGCATTTCTAAAAAAAATATTTTGGCTTCATTTTTTCCTTTTTCAAATACAAAAATGGCGCACTCATGATTACATTAAATACAAGAAAATAATAAAAAAAATTTGGTGTATGTGTATTCTGCCATGAACATCAACGGTTTTGGTATGATAAAATTAGTCCTCATATGATTTAACTGATGGAGATAGACTTTAAAATTTCTGAAGGAAAGGCTGGTAAGCTTTTAATGTATTTAGAAACTTTGTTATAAAAGTAAGCATTTTTCATTCACGAAATTAAAAAATTAGTTTGTTTCAGTAAAATTTTCAAAGTTTATTGACAATAAACTTTTATGTTTAAGATAAAAAGAGCCGAGATATATTTAAAAAAATGTATATTAATTTGACTCGTATAAGGGACATTTCAATTTATTGCAATTTGTAGATTCGAAACCTCTTTAGAAAATGAAAAAATTTTTCTATGATTTAATCATTAAACAATAGATAAAAAAATCAAGGATAATTCAAAATTAACAAAAAATTTCATTGTAACTCTTTGATGCACTAAATACGAAAGTATAAAAATAGGACTAAAATTACTAAGTGCGAAAAACATGTCTTAAAAATGATATTATTTTGATCTATAGTTTCAAGTTGAAATTAAAAAAACTTTTTAGAATTAAAATTTAAGATTTGAAATAAAAAAAGTATTACCTTCAAAAATGAAATATTTTTTTTTATTCCTCCTTCTTCAACGTGATTTAGATATGACATTAATTCAACGCAAGGTTTTTCGATTTTATTTTTGATATAAAGAGGTTGATCATGAAAATTAAATTTTTTACAGAAAGGTTTTGATTGAGACAAATTTTAAAGTTTTAAATAGAAGTACGTTAAAATAATTCTGATAGCTTGACCAGCACCAAATCCCTCATTGAAAGCAATACTATAATTATGTTCTGGAGCAGTGTTTGCATAAATTCGCGTCGTAAACCCTTTATCGAGACATAACTTAATTTAAGATTAAAAATACTGAAGTAATAAGGTGTTTAATTCCGCGAGATCTGTTAAAATATTTGAAAAATTCTGAAATCAAAAGTGCCTGAAGGATAAACTCAAATGGTTGAGATTCAGAAAAAGTAGGGAAACTTCCAAGAATATATTTTGTGCATGGTTTTTTATTCGAAGTATTATATTTGAGAAACTCTATTTATATTAACCTTACTTTTGGTGTTAAATTAGGGTTCCGAACAATGCGTACAAGGAGGTCAGAAACGTCTTTAATGTATGGAACGGAGTATGGAATAACACAAATTCGCATTATACCACCAGTTTGAAAAAAAAGATCAGCAAAATAGTTATTGTTTAAGGCAACGCAAAGTATCTAAAAATAAATATTAATAATAACTGATGATGCTACTGATCCAAGAGCTTCATCTTGACATTTTTGGACATCAAACAATGATATAAGAAATTAATAAGCGGTGAATGATACAGAATGTTATTTTCCTAAGGGGATGAGTATAATATCAATAAATTATCAAAAATATTATTTGATAAAAGAAATTGAAAGATATTCCATAAAATATAAATCGATGAATAGTAAGGACTGACAAAATTATTGTTAAATGATAATTGGTTCATGTTACTTATTGTTGCGCTCAGTGTGTTTAGTGACAGAAAAAAGAGTCAATTTTACTATATAAAAAATAGGCGTCGATATTAGCACAATATAATAAAGGACAAAAAAACTTAATTAAAGACTAAACTTTATTAAAAAAAATTTTTTAATTTATATTTTAATTAGAACTGTTTAGGCATTCTTAAAGTTGAAAAAAACTGATGTGGCATCTTGATCTTAGAACACAATATTATGCGTATTTTTTGGATAAGGGTAATAAAAACATCTTTTCGATGAAAATAAAGAATTTCCCAAATGAAAACTTAAATAAAAGAAAATTAGCTTTCACACATATTTTAAGCTCTCATCGAATCACTATATGATAAATCGACAAAAGTAAAAAAATTAAAAATAGATTTTTACGTAAGTACTATTTTTTTGTTATCATAATGTTTTGATAAATTTGAAAGTAAAAAAACTTTTAATTTGAGTAAAAAATTAATTTTGATTGCTTTTTCTTAAATAAAAAATCGGCTGCTTCATAAGTTTCTTTAATTTCGAATTTTAAAAAAGCCTCCTACACTGAAAAAATATCATTATAAATGATTAATTTATAAGATAAATCAAAAATTATTTCGTCTCAACCCAGTCCACAAGGATATATAGAAAACTGAAAAACAACAATACTATATCCGATTATACTCCCTGAAAATAAATAATAACTACATTTAGTAACAGCCAAAATAAAAGAGCTTGTCAAGCAAGTTTTGTTGTCAAAAAACGAGTCGATAAATTAAGTCATTTAAAAATTCATGACATGATAATGTTTTAAGATAATTGCTATGAGCCCTTGCATATATTATAAAGTGTTTGACATAAAATGAGATTTTTATAAGAAAATTTTAATTTAAAAAATTAAAAAAAAACAAATATATTCTTTTAAAAATTTATTTTGTGTTAATTAATCTACAAGTGTCGGAAACTCTCCTATTTTTCGTGTTGGTAGTTTACTTTATGGCTATCAATAAACTACATCAATAATTGATTATCTTAGAATCATTATTCACATTCATTTACACACTTAAGAAAACTGAATGTAGCACTGATAATATGTTAACGATTCATAGATTATGAATGACTTAAACATATGAGTAAGTGTTTGGGACTTGTACTAGCATAATTTTAGTTTAAATATGTGCTTCTATTCTCTCGATATAAAATTTAATAAAAACAGCTTTACAAATTTCAAAAAATAACGAAAGAGTTTTTACCATAATAAAAACACTAAAATGAAACATATAATTGATTTTCGGATAAATAATGCTATTTAGGTAAGTTTTTTCACTGCTAATATGGTTTAATGATGAATTAAAAATTGGCTTAATGTGTTTAAATATTAACTTACGAAAAATAATTATGATAGTGTCGACAGATGTTAACAATCTCACCAAGCCTTTTTATTGAGAAAATGTTTTTTAATCGAAAAAAATACTTTTTTTACTAAAAACAGATGTGTTTAATAGCTGCCTATCACTTGAAGATTCAGTTATTAAATTGGTTTATTAAAAGTTGTAACAAAACCTTGCTCATATTTGATTTATTTCAATGTTTTCATGACGAAATAAAGAATTATCATCGACATAATTTCGTTAAAATTTTTACAATTATAATATGATTTCAAATTTTCAATGAAAATCTTGAACAATCAGTTAAATTTATTGTCGTTACTTTACAGTCACAAAGAAACTGCTAATTTACGAAGTAGGGTGATTTTGTTGAAAAATCTCACTTTACTTTTCAAGCGTAATAACTCAAGAAACAGTAGAAGTGATTCTGCCTTTCAACATCAAATTTGCAAAAAATAAATGTTGTCTAAACATTTAAAGCTTTAAAAAAAATTTTCTTAATATCAAGAATTGAATAAATTTTTGATTTTCTCATATTTACTGAAAAATTAAGAAAACAAACACCAATCGAGCTAAATCGAAGTTGATATATCTTTAATAATTATGTTGTCATTTAAACTAGTTTCTGGTAAAAATACATTGAATAATATACATTTTTATTTATTTTTAAATTAATAATTGAAGAGTCATAAAACTAAATCAGGAAGTTTGTTTCAAATATTCCTTCTCAGATACTATTACTGTTCGAGGGATTATTCAAAGGCATTAGTGTAACCCAGAAATTCCTCAAATTGATTTATTTTACTCCTTAGAAAAATAAAAATTATCGGCGATCGTGATTTTGACGAAAATATTATATCAAAATGATAGTTCTAAACAAATAATTTATCGATTTAAAAATACAAAATTGAAAAAAGATGAGTATCAAGTAGAAAATATTTGGAAAAATACTTGATTTTGCCCATTTTAAAATACCAATTAGAAACTAGACTAGTAAGGCATAACAGGTTTAAAAAAACGTCTGCACAACTCTAAACTAGGAATAAGACGAAAAACAGCCAGTTCCTTCGTTAAAATTAAAGAGTTTCAGACTGATTTTATTAAATGACATATATAAAATGTGACCTTAACTTTTTTGTTAAAGAGTTATCAATAAGTGGACGCCTGACCTTATAAATTGACTAATACTTTTGATAATGAAGGAACATCAAGATAATGGAAAGATATATTTAATTTCTTTTAGTGAATGAAAATAAAATGTCCTTGAAACAATCAACGAATTATTATAAAGAAGGGTAAAGGATTAACTTTTTATTAAAATTACTTTTAAAGGTGTAATAAAATACTTTTGAGACTTGATAAAATTAATTTTAAAACAAGGATGAAAAAATTCAACCTAATAAGTGATTTTAAATTTAGCAAAAGCTAGGTCAGTATAAAAAGAATCGTTTTTAAATTTAGTTTTCATGAACTTACATAAAGACTCGGCATTATGTAATAAAGTAAAGCCATATAATGGAATAGACATATATGAGGATCGCTTTCCATATGATTTTCTATTAAACGAACGCTGGTAATTTTATTTAAGTTAATTTCTTCGTATTCTTTATTAACAATATTTTCTATTAAAATTTTATTTTACTTATATTATTTTCTACGTAAAGTTGAGTTATCTTTTCATCAAAACTGAAATTTATGTTTGTGAAAATTGCTTCCCCAAAAGCTAAAATACGAACAATGACAAATTCAGCCTTTAATAATTAAAAATGAAACAATTTTGTTTAAAATATCAATTTTTTTGCCACCTCCATTGTAATGAACTTGACATGCGATTTGTAAGGATTCTATAACAATACTCAAACTTACTTATAAAGGTTAGATTTATGGATGAATCAGTGTTTAGTAATGTTTCAGATATTAATTCGATTAATTCCACCTGTTTGTGGGGTATACCTTCAATATACAATGGCATGGTAAAAAGTATGCGAAGTGCTAATAATAATAAATGATGATTTTTATATTTGTTATAGCCGAAAATAAGGGTTTCAAAAATCTAAATAATTAAAAATTATGATGACCTGCTTAAATAATTTCTCGTCTTCATAGTAAATATCGGAATTTTTGTAATTAAGAAATTTTGTATCTAAAATGTAAGTTAATTTAACTTAACACAAAAATAAATAAAATTGGGACTTAAATTACCAAGAATATAATGGATTAAAATTAATTAATGTCTTATACATACAACAATAACAGTCGATACAAAGAACAGGTTTAATACAACTGGATAAAATAATTAAATCATAGCGTTACTTTTTAAAAAATCTATCATTCGTTGTTAGGAATTTCGAAATTTTTGAAATGTATATTGCTATTCGGCATAATTCTAAATTTTTATATAAACAACTAAACCTAATTCGCGTTTAAATTTAGAAGTATAGGTTCATGTAAATTATTTGATTTGAATAAAGATAGAGAAATGAGTAAAAAAAGTGAGAGAAAAATATCGAAAATGCAATATAAAATTTGTAAAAACATTGAATAATCGTTGAAATACGAAATAGCATGACAATAAGTGATTAAAATTTTTAGAATCGTTGGTGGTATGGTTAGAAAAAAAAGAACCTAAAAATGTTAATATGAAGCTAGTATAATTTATAGACGTTGGTAACAAGTTTATAAATATAAAAAATAAAAATTTTGAAAAGAGTTATTTATTTATAAATGGTATAAAAAATTTCAAGGTAAAAAACTTCTAAATGAGTTGTGCTATTTTTTATCAGTTTAAACGAAATTAGAGAATAATAAAAATTAGTTTGAAAATCGTTAAATTTGTCATTCTTATCATTTCAAGATGGGGAAGTTTTTATTTAATTGATTTCGAGATTATTGTTTGAGAGAATTAAAATTGCCCAATAGAAAAAAGATATTTTGATCGTAAATATGTATGATAGTAGAGCACTTGAAGGATAAAATATTATCAATGTTAAAAAACACTCTTAATCGTTTTTACATTAAAATTATTCTATATTAAAAATTATGATAAAGAATATTTTATATTTAATAATAACCACAGACAATTTTCACGTAATTTAGATTATTAATACATCGAAGATAGATTATTTGATTCTGAATTAAATCAAAACTAGCATTTAATCAATGCATATAGGTTTCTGGATAAATTTAATAAAAGTTATAATGAATAATTTTTTTCCGTACAGAAGAAAAAGAGTTTTTATTTCAATATTGCTTTTTCAATTAATGATTCTTAAAAAGATGTAATTATTGCCTCTATTTATATTGAAGTGATTGCATATACAAGCATACTTATAGCAATCTAATAGGCAATAAAAAAACTAGGTTTATTTTTTTACAGCCTGGGTCATTGTCAGTTTAATTTATTAAAAAAAGCAAATCAAAGTAGTTTTTGAGCAAAAATTAGTCATTCGAAATTGCTAATTAGGTTGAGACTAAAAATGATTGATAATCTGGTGAAGAACAAATAAAAGTAAAAATAAACTCAACCTAAGACATAGGATTCTAGCAGCGCTACAGCATCGTAGTTATTCAGTAAGTGGTCTTATCAGTCGAGTGATAAGTAAAGTAACGAGAAAAAACGAAAATTTAAAGAAACTTATTTTATGAGACTTTTAATTCGAACCCTCGTTACTTGCTAAAATTTAAAGAACTGTGAATTTAGATTAATATATAAAATGTAATAAATGGCACATGAAGGTAAAAATGGATAAAATATTTAGTGAAAATAGTTATGAAAACCCTTTTTAATAATGAATAATTTTCATTTCGATCAAAAGCTTTTACATTCAATAAAAATTGAATTTTTAAAATAAAATTTGCAAATATTTTAAGAGCTTAATAAATGAAAATTATGGCTTTTTATATAGATTTAAAAAAGGTTAAATTAACTTAGGAAAATGAAGAACTAACTCAAAGCATGCTTTAGTAAAATAACGATAACAAAAAACATCATTATGATAATTTATTTATTCAAAGTATTTTTTAAAGTTTTGTAATTGAATATTGAATATATTGAATATTTTAAGCTCTAATCTTTCTCTTACCCCGAAGATGATTTTTAAGATTGATGGGTATATATTATCGGAATAAACAAGTAATTATTAAAGAAAAAAAAGGGTTGTATATCTGAATCAAACATATAAAGCTATATCTGTTCACACTATAATCGCCCTAATTAATAAAAAACGTGAAAATTTTACTGACTACATTAAAAAATAATTTGCAACCAAGGAGCTGACAAATATCGTAAAATTTTGCCATAAATACACAGAAACTCTCATCGGATATTTCATACGAAAGTTAAGGTAAAAATGATTTTATTAACCTCATGAATCTTTATGTCAAAATATGGAAGTACTTTGACAGATAATAACAGGCGTATTTTATTGTAATTTCTCATAATATTTTGAGAAATTGTCGTTTTGTTGCAAAAATTATTTACGAAATGGTTAAAACACTAAGTTTGATTTAAAACCGAACAAATTTTGTTTTAATTAAATTACAAATACCACTTCCATTTGAAAACATTTGCATTCTATTAATAGCAAAAAAAAAATGGAAACGACTTAAAGTAAGTATGATTAATAGTTTAATGAAAGGAAACCAAGAGCTAATATTTTTGACTTCTGAATGGAAACAAGTCATGTTAGAATAAAAATGCATTTAAAAACTCTTGATATAATTAATTTTGCTCTTTGAGATCAAAATTATTATTCCTTGTAGGTGAAGTAATTGTCTAGTATCGTTTTTGTTGATGGAATTTTTAACGAAAAGTTGATAAAAATATCAGAGAAAAGTCCTATACTTACAACAATTATGAATATTTAAAAAAAGAGTAGTAAAGAATCATGTCATACGTAAAATGATTATTTAGTATCCGTGGATAAATTTGACAACCAAATATCACCCAAAGATTGCAAAAATAATATCAAGATTGTTTTTAAGTATTGCACAAATGGTGAATTATAAACGATTTTACAACAGCGAAATAAATTTATTACTTAAAAAATAATTTTAACTACATTGCTAAAATTAGAGAAATCTTTGGTGCAAAAGGTCTACTAATTTAAAGGATTAAAATTAATGATAATAAATGTTTATGAGTGTTGTCAAAATATTGACGCAATCAATTGGAGTTTTTATTACTAATATTCAAAGTGATATTTGAGTTGAAAATCTCTGGATACATAATAAGTTCATTTTTGTTAAATAAACAAATAATACAAGTTCTGTCAGTATATAAAGCTATATCAATTTTTAACTTAAAATTCAATCCAAATCTTTTATAAGCACAAATAATTAATAAGAAAGGGGAATACATCAAAAAATATTCGTATATTTAAATAAAACATAAGTTAATCTTTTAAAATAGTTGGATAAAAAGATAGGTCAATGTCAGTAATAACTTTATTTACTAAATCATGAAACTAGATATAATACCTACAAAACACCAATTCAGATTGATTTAAAAAAATATATCAAACAAATTTGTTATAAATAAGGAGAATAATTTAATTAACCAAGTAGCTTACTAAAGAGTGGAATAGAGTTTCCCAAAAGCCTTATTTGTCTAAAAAAAGTCACTTATAATTTATTTGGATCAAAGAAATAGCTTGAGTTTAAGATTAATATTTTATAGGTATTAAAGGAATTTAAATCAAAATCAATAACGTATATATTAAAAACTTTATCCTCTAATAAAATAAAGAATAATATTAATTGCATTATTTTGTGATTTTTTAATCTAGTAATTATTAGCTTAGGAAAAAAAAAGTTTAGTATCAAATGGAAGGAAGGGAAGCAAAATATAACAAAAACTTTTTTTATCAAGAAAGAAATTTAAATAATCTAACGGTCCTATTCTATGATAAACTGTCAAAGTGAAATAATTACAGCCTAAATAAGTATAGGGAATTTGAAAAATATTATTGGGTCAAGTTTTTATTGATCCTGTTTTATTCATGCAAACTTTCAAAAAATACACATAATAAATATTCTGTTTTCATTATAATATCCACAAAGTTCTTTTTCAGCTGCAGCTGGAGGTCGAGATTTTCTATATATCTGGTAAAGCTTTAAATTTTAGAAATTATTAACATTTCAAGATTATGATAATTTTCTCGATATTGAACAAATTTAAAATTTTTTTAATGTATTGTTTTTCTAGATTTTCGATCATAAATGCAGTAATAGCATCTTTTTGGAATCAATGCAAAACACTTGCGTATTGACTTTTTAGTTAGCCTAGTAAGTAAATAATATACTGACAATATTCAGTCATAGCAATCAAGTACAGCGATTTTAAGCTCAATATTATTGAATTAAACATTTTTAAAGATACTCTTTTAATGTTATGCTTGTGCTTATATATTTATTTGGGTATTAAGACGATTTATTTTGGAGTTCCGAATAATCTCGAATTCTTTTTCGAACAAAAAGAGATTGACGTGTTAAAATGAAATCTTCAAAAATTAGTAAATTTTAGTTTTCAAACAAAAGAGTATAATTTATTTAAAATAATTGTATTTCTGAATTCAGGATCAAACTATTCCTATGCGAAATATTAATATTGTTCCGATCATATAAAAAAGTCTCTATCTTCTTAGTAAAATTAGTTTAAATAAACATAAAATTTAATTAAAAAATTAATCGAAATTCAAATTAAATTGTAAATTACCGAAAATTGTTTTGTATGAACGCCGCCCTCTGATAGTAATGGCTTACAAAAACTCAAAATTCAATTTTTAAGCTTCTCTTTTCGATAAAATTCAAATTTATTGTTTTTTTCTACTTAGCTCCGTTATATTTATAAACCTTATCAGTAAAAATCTTTTTTCTATAATAGTCATATGAGTTGTATTTTGAAAATTTAAATGGCGCCAGTAAGATGAATTTTTAAAAAAATATCGTCTAATCTTAAGTAAATTCTCGTTTATTACTTCATCAAACAGCCTGATTGCTTGCTTTAAAAATAACGCGTCTAGGTATTGTTTTTCCTCTTTTCGAGTTTATCAGATTCAAAAATATCAGATTTGTCAAACGTTAATTTCGATATATGTTTTTGCAATCAACAAAAAATTAAGGCAATTAATCGTTTCTATTATATATTTATGTTTATTTTAGCTGAATAGTATTTTGAAAGAAAATTTACTTATTGATTGTTTAGTTTCAGTTACTTACAAATAAAAGATTAATTTTTAAACTCTCAAAGTATCCGATAAGTTTATCCAGTTTGAGCAAAGATCGGATAATAAAAGTGTGCACAGCCCATTACCATAACAATCAAACATTGTAAAAACTTAAAAAAACTCAATCAAAATTAAAACCATATTATTGGTTTTAAAATTAAAAAGCGTTTTAACAGAGAGATATTATCCGAGAGAGAATTTGGAAGAAGATCATTTGAGAAAAGTTCTTTTAGTTGCACATTGATAAAAAGATGACAAGAAACTTTTCACATTATAAACCAAGTTGAATATATTTCCTCCCCTTTCCGTCAGATGAGATCAATAAGATTTAACTTTAATCAAAGTGTGTGCTATAAACTAAATCGAAAAACTTAATTCATAAAATATTTTCAAACTTAATCTTAGGTATTACTTGTTTACTTCAAAATTTATAATTTTAACGTAAAACATATTTCAATTTTCAAAAAGACCGAATTTCATCGCTTAAAAGAAAATTAGATGAAGAGGACATTAAAATTAGCCTGTGTCTCTTTGCATAAATCAATTAATTTAAAATAGTTTTAATTAAGGAAAAATACACAATCATGCAAAAAAACTTAATTTTTATTGAATAATTGATTTTCATAAGAATTAACTATGAAATAAAAGCCAAAACAACATAATATTTCACAAATGCAATTATAATTATCGTGATAATTATTATAAATATATAAAGAATATTATCGAAAAATTTAATTTATATTTCAAATGAGAGTGAGCGGAAAAGAAATATAGGCCTTGATGTTTTCACTATATATTTACCCAGTTGTAGAAAGCTGTTGCCGAATTTTGTATTTAAGTGAAGAGACTTACAATTTTATCAACGATAAGCAGTGATTAAAGAGAAAAAATACTTAAAAAGAAAGCTATCACCTCAAATGAAAAGCTGCAGATAAAACTCTCATGTATCGTTGCTCACAATGTTGAAATGCTTGGAGTGGATAATGTTAAACGAATCATGTGTCACTTGCCATTTTTAGAAACATACCTGATACATCAAAAATTTTTAAATTTCTTAAAATAAACATGAAAATCGCATTTCGTTGCTCAGAGACTCGGGTCAATTTTCAAAGTTACTGCACTTAAATTATGAAAAAAATAAATTGTATAATATTTGAAATGATCTTAAAATGTCAATGTTTGAGCTTCTAAAAATATGCTCTACCTGTTTGGTCAATGAAAATTGGACAAAGACAAAACTAGATCCAGATGATTTTACAATTTTCAAAACCTAAAACTTTATCCTTAAATATGCTGCAAGGGTCATTCATATGTTACGAAATTATCTTAATCTTGATTCTAAAGTAAGAAATATTTTGCACCAATACATTCCTCTAGCATTAAATTAAAGAATAGAAATATGTATAAAATGGAAGAAACTTTGGAGAAAAGGGTTAAATAAGAAGCGATTTAAATCTGTAAACGTATTAGAAGATAATATGAGATGAAGCCGTGAATGGTCGACCGTTTGTCTGAAACTCATTTAATTCTATAGAATAACTTTAAATTGCGAAAAGAGAACGGTGGAAAAAGATATTATAATCCTTTGAATCTTGTGAAAACGAATTTTGAAAATAAATGAGAGAATATATTGAAAGAGTTAATTCACAAATGTAAACAATTAATGTGAATGTCTCTGTGGCGAGTGTAAAATTCTAAATTTGGATATCTTTATAACAATTAAAAGAATGTATTATTTTCTCTTTACTATTTTACTTAAGGTAAAAAAGATAAAGCAAAAAAAATTTGCATTAACGACACAAAATATTCTACTTTAGAATTTGCCATTTATCTGACTCAATAATTAAAACCATAACTCACAAATTTTAAAGTCCTAAAGTAGGTAAAAGAATGTAAGTCTATGCTCAGAAATAATAATTATAGGTATTTTGAGTTGTATTCATTGATAGCCTTCAATTTATTTATACTTAGGTTCTGCAAGAAAATCTGAAACAAAAACAGCTAAGGAATTCGAATGATGTTTTATGCTAGCATTGAGATTCTATGAATGAAGCAAGATTCTAGAATCTGATAATATTTGTTGTCATTCGTAAATCAATCAAACATTAAATGAAACTGAAAGTACATGATATTAATTACTTCTGATACCACATATTTTGCTTCTGCCAACACCGTCTAAAATTCACAGAGGAGTATCATATAATGAGTTAAAGATAAAAAACAAATCTTATTCTTGATTTTAAAAATGTTTAATAAAGGAAAACACTCATAAACGTTATTTAGCTTTAAAAACGCTAAGGAGATAATTTAGATGATTGGAACGATGTAAATCTGTAAATATCTGTGGATCCTATAAAGAATTTTTTAAGAAAAATAGTGTGTCCACTTGAATCAAAAAATTAAATTTATCTTCGGTAATCTTTTTTTTAACTTTAATAGGATAATATTAGTATTTAAACAATAATTTTTATAAATATAGATAATAGATAATAGTTATTTTTGATTATTTTTTCCAAATATTATACCATAATAGTAGGAAACAATATCAGAAAAGAAAGAATGCAGATAATAAAATATAAGTTGGATGGATATAAAGGTCTTTAGAGAAAAAAAATACATAGAAATTTGTAAAAATAACCAACTTAGCTATCAGTAATATTCAGAATTTTTTCCTGGATTTAGTTTTTGATGACTTTTATGACAAAAAAAGAGTAAATATCGGATTTAGTTTCTTATAGAGTGATTGTAATTAAAAAAATTCAATCAGATTATTTACTATCTTGAATATAATAACAAATCCAAACTTCAAATTTTAAGAAAGGTCAAAAACGATTGCCTATTGATAATAATATTTTATATAAAACAAGAGGGGTTTTTTCGAAAAGAAAATAAAAAATCTGTAGAAAATTTGTTGTCAATTATTAAAATATGGTAACATCGATATCTTGTTTTTGGACGAATCATTGTTTAACTTATATAGATATATTTCTTATGGCAACATATAGTTAATAAATATCCTTTTTATTTATCAAACTTAATCAGGGGGAGGAAAAATATTATTAAATGATATTTTTTCAAATTTAGAAGTACAGAGTTCTTAAATCATAAAAGTCAACGCAACAAAGTATTTTTTTAATGTTTATGAATTAATTAAATCGTCAAAATCATTTAACCTTTAATTTTCTTGCGATCATGCATTATGAAAATTTTCACCATCCTAAAAAAAAAAAACAAAAGTTTTATTTTAAAGATAGAAGTGATTAACCTTCATCAATATTCACTCGATTTAAATATGATTATAAAATGAAATTTATTTGAAAAAAAAGAAAAAATAAATACCATTTGTGTCGTGGCTGTGGGTCGTAAAATTAAAAAAAAAAGTTTCTTTAATGAGTACAATTTCTGGAATTTCTTCACTTATAACTATCATTTTGGTAAAATTTTTTGAAAAATTATCGAGATATTAAATCTATCTTTAAAAAATATTTTATTTTTTTATTATTTTTTAATTTTTTTAAATATCATTAATTTATTCATGAAATACCGTGTTTTTTATAACTGTGCTTAATGCCTCGACAAGTCTTTTTTCCTTGAGGAATGGAAATAATTTTACAGAAAATAGGAGAAGTTGATAAATAATAATCTATGGGATCCCCCATTCAAGCAAAGTTGACTTTACTTGCCAATATTCTAATGTGGTTTGGGTTTTCCCAAATCCATTTCGAACTATGTTAACCTTTCTCTTAAGAACATTGAATTTAATTCAGAATCAAAGGAGAGACTAATTGCAGATACCCTAGATGGATTACAGAGTGTCAGAACTAGATTTAATTAAATGCTGTCCTTAATTTTACATTGAATTACTTGCCAATATATTAGGCCGAAGTGGCTAAAAAGAAATTTATTGTGTCTGTAGTATGATACAAATCAAAAAATTAAGGCAGAACACTGTCATTAAATATGCTAAGACCTACCTGAACATTAGTATAAGGAATAAGCCTCCACGCATTTTCTAAGTTTTTAACGAGTCTGACGGATCATGAAATTTCAGGACGATGCAGTTAGTTTTTGATTTTTTCAAGAAAAAATTATTTTTCCTTTATGGAACTCTGTATTGTTTCTGTGACACAGCACAACAATGGTACCTCACATCGTAAAACTGATTATTTTTTCACAACCAAGAATATATTTAGAGAAACCAGAACGTCATTAATATAAACTTTATACATTAATATGACCTCCTGTGTCTAGACATGAATAAATAGAAGATAAGAGATTAAATAAGAGTTGCACTTCACCGATAGACCAGCCAAAATAGATTTCACATTTGACAGTAAATCACAACAAATCCGTTATTCTGTTTATCGACAAGACTAAAATAACTCCCTGGATTATAGAATTAACAATTAATTATGATTAATCATTAAAACACGCCATGAAAAGAAAACTGGAAATAATTGTTTCATCAAATAGTGGCTTATGAAGTCAGTAGAAATTGAGACAGAAATTATTCTTCTTCATTTGGGTCAAGGATAAGTCATCCAGGCCTTTCATCTGATGAAAAGAATCTGGTAAGTCCAAGAAAATCGAAATAAGACTCGAATATGAAAGTTGAATAAACTGGGTTAAAGTTTTAGTGGCTTAGGTGGTGAAGACAGTTTTCGCTAACTTATTAAAAACTAACTGACTTGCTTTGACAACTAGTTATATATTTAGTTTAGTTATAATATTTTTAGGATTAAGTGATCTTTTAAACTTAAAATTAATTTTATTCTTCTTGTACAACCTGAAAAAAACAATAATTGAAAACATGATTATATTAATAGTCATCCAAAAGTAAAAAATATGGCTGAAAAATTAGGAAAAAATAAGAATTAGATAATAAAAACAAAAATATATAAAATGGGCTTTTCTTCTTATATATATAATTTATTTTATATTTTGCACCTATTATTTTTATTCACCAATAATCAAATTTTGTTTTCTTGAAACATTTATCACCTAGTATAATCCGTGGATCTTACTACAGACAATAAGATTATTTGCGATAATATTTGTTCTATTTTAGAATAAGTAAATATAGTGTCTGCCAAAAATTAATATTTTAAACCAAATCAACACACGTAAATATTATTATTTCTAACATTATAATTAAAATAAAAGATTTTACTTATTCCAAAAATACAAAGAGTTTTTTTTTTACATTAACATCATGATAAATAGGATATAATTATAGAAAACCGGTCAAAAATAGCTTTTTGATTTTTTAATTTAAATTATTTTTTTGTTGCGTTTTATATATTTTTCTGAATACTCGATTTTACGTTAATTTCTTTGGATTAAAATATTTTAGATCTTGAACGGTTGATTTATAAGCAAAATTATTCGATTATTTTTCAAGTTTATAAATGTAAATATGATATCTCAATTTTTTAATAATTGTTTTTTACCCGTATTTTAAAAATATAACGAATAGTTTATCTCTAAGAAGCAGCATTACTTGTTACTTTTCTAAACATTAGACTCTGAATGCTAAAAAAATAACATCTTTTTAGCTTTATTAACATACTCTCTTTTCTTCTGACTTGAATCTTAGAATATCAAGATTTATGTCGATTTTTATGTTTTAAATATTAAAAAAATTTTTTAAGACAATTAACTTAGCTCAAATTTTAACCTCAAGGAATTTGAACTGTCAAACTCCCTCTATTGTTTTTTCTGGACTCAATTCGTAATCTGTGACAATTTCACAATATCTTAAAATAAATTAATTTCTGGCAAAATAATTATATATTTTTTTTGCAGTATTGTTTTTACACAATAAAAATAATAAACTAATTTTATTTACATTCAATATAAAGAAACAACTGTAACAGTTTCCTTGTTTATGTTAAATTATTACATGACAAATTTGTTACAAAAATTTAATTCACATTACTTTTCAACTTCGAAGTTATTTAAAAATTTATTTAAATAAACAAAAAGCAATTTTTACAAAAGTTATTTTCAATCGAATTCCGAAGTAAAGATTTTTTAAAATATCGCAACTTTAATTGCTAATAAATATCAAATTGTTAATTGTATGCCAATTTATTGTAATATATCGTTGATTTAAACTTATAGGGCACGTGTACATAGATTAAAAACAATATTTTTACGATCAATTTTTACTAATCACTGAAGATATTTAAAAGTTTGTAATTTTAAAAATCTTCATATTTTTAAATTCTGTAGAACCGAAAAATGAAACAGAGGCATTTTCTTGGATGAATTTTCCTTTTTTTCTGAATTCAATTAGTCAGAAATATAAAAATATGTTTCGCAATATTAAGTTTATTTTCATCAATACCCAAAAAATTACCAAAGAATAATCAATGGAAACATAAAAATTCTAAATAATATCTATTTAAAAATTTATAACAAATAGTGCGTCATTATACTTAAAAATAACATAAATCATGTCCAGGTTTTTATTTTTATAATTTATTTTATCAAAATTGTTGGTGAATTTTCTTTAAAAAATGAATTTTTTACAAAAAAAACTCTAATATAAATGCTATAATTGTGATTTTTTTTAGTTTTGTTTTCACTATCATTCCGTCTTCATCATCGTATGGAATCAATGTCGATCCCAAAAGGGATTTTAATGGTTCTGATCCTATAATCTAGGGTATTGTTTTATTCCACATACGGGCTCAAACTCAGAGCCGGAGTTGCTCGAAAGCCGGTTCAATATTAAAATGTTACTTCACTTTGCGATCCACTGTCTGCCTGTTTCAATGTGCGCCAGCTTATTACTCTAGTTAGAGTCTTAATCAAAATCCCTTGGAGCGAGTGCATAATGCTAGAAGGCATTTCATCGTTCTCGTTTGGTGCACTAAACTATAAGAGTAGTAATGTTACATTCGAGCTTGCTTCGCAATTGCCACTTTAGTAATTAAACGTGCTGGCAATAGTAGGTAGGGTTTAGAATTGAACTTGGAGAGGCTATTTTTTGTGCTTTCCTGATTTATGGCGACTGGGAAATAACCCAGTAAATGGCCTCGGTTAAACACTTGATCCACCACTTTGTGCTTGTATAGCTTGTGAAAAAATATTAAATGATTTTCCTTTTGTACAATTAAAATTTTGGCAAAAACCTGATTTTATATATCTGTGTTCAGAACCCTGACATAAGGTTTCGGTCTATATTTTCACTTGCTAAAAACTGTAACTGTTGATGTAAGAATATTAAACATTGTAAAATTAATATTTTTTATGTATATATGATATATATTTTTTGCGATAATTTACTTGATTATTTTTTTAAATTTCAGCACTATTACTTATTTTTATCACAAAAAGAAAGTGATTTTTTAATAATAAAATATAAAAACTGATGTAAATTAGAAATAAAACAATTTCAATATACCCCATATAATATATTCTGGTAACGATTTTTCAATTGCTTTATTTTTATTAACTTTTGAAAAATCGAAATTTGATAAAAATAAAGTTTATTACATTCAATACAACGTGATGCTATTTATAAATATTTGAAAGACCAGCTCATAAACTAAGATATTAAAAATCATTAAAATATTACAAAAAAAATTTAAAATTAAATAAAATAGATTCAAATAAAAAAAACTACAATTAAACAATTCGGTCGATTTCAAACTTATTTGAACTTAGAGCAATGATGAATTCAATAGGAAAAATTATTTATATCAAAATCATCTGTAGAAAATCAAACATGGAAGTTTTTAATATTATATATTTTTAAGAGTAAAAGAAAAATTTAAATTCTTTAAAGTTTTGTTTATCGACCAAAAAAGTTTTATTTGAAGTCAAAAATTAATGTATTAATAAATAATTTTTACATAGATTTTATTTTTGGTCATAAATAACATTATGAGAACCTTTTTTTATCATTTTTTCCCTAAAATGATGTTTTAGAAAAACTTTCATTGTATATTCTCTGATTTATCGTTCTGTTTTCAAGATTACATTTTCAATCACTTATTTTGTTTCTAGATATACCTGTAGATCTCAAAAATTTCCTATATTCTGAATTAAAGAGCAATATATTATCAGTATGTACAAGTGAATATTAATAATTAATTTATTCTTTGCTAATACATGCAATTATATTCAAATTTTTAATTTTTCATTACAATTTCTGACTTATTTGGACGTTAGAAAATAAATATTAATAAACACATGAGCAAAAATACGAAAAGTGACAAAAAAAATTATTCGAAAATGAGAAAATTTTTTGAAAAAAATCGAGAAAATATTAATGGAAATTCCATGTGATTAAAAATTTGTATAAAAATAAACTTCGAGAATATTCGATATCGGATTACCAACATTTTACTACAAATTTAGAGCCATAAGACTAACCCGAGTTTTACGAATCATCTTTCTGACATCGACAGTATTTTTTTTTACATTTGAATTTACTTAGGAAATAAAAAGTACAAAATTATAAAAAAAATTTGTGTTACAATAAAAGGTCTAACATTGTTATTAGATTAAAAATATCCATTGTATACTGCATTTATCTTTCCAGCTAAGTTGTATTTGAGATTACCTTAAATTTAACTTTTACACTATTATCGAAAAAAAAGCTAGAAATTAAGCCGATTCTTAAAAGTTTTTGTCGCATTCCATTGAATATAATTCCTGCTATTTGCAAACGATCTTGATCTGATTTTGTTAGGTTATTTACTCATCTTCAATACACTTTCCTGTTTTTTAGTAATAGCTTATATAAAAAAGACGATAAGACAAATTTAACATTCATCATAAATTTAATATTGAAATTAAAAAAATATGATGTTTCAAACCAAGTTTTACATAGTTTAAAAAATATTCTTAAAATTTATCTGATAATTATTTAGTCTTTTAACTTTTCTTCAGATTAAAACATTTGCGGTTTAAGCCAATTATATTGATTTTTTTATTTGTTAATTTTGAATTACTCTGACAATCATGAGTCAGGACTTTAAATTCTCTTTTTGCTCTTTCTGTGAAAACTGTGGGGCGTGCTTACTTGGATGCTACTGCCCATTCATTGAAGCTTACCTTATAGCTCAAAAAATCGATGAGCCACCAATTGGATGTTTTGTTTTGTCATTTTTCTTACCGTGGATGTCAGCCATTATTCTTAGGACAAAAACTCGAGAAAGGGGAAATATAAGAGTTTTAAGTATTTTAACTGTAGGGTTCGATACTTAAGGACCTATGTCTTGGCTTTTGTTGCCCAACTTGTACTTTGATTCAACTTTATCGAGTATAGTATATATTTAAACCTAGGAAGTAAATGATACAAAACTCCCTCCCAGTATAGATCGCTAAAATAATTTATTCGTTTCAATTTTTTTTATCGTTGATATTTTAATATATTTTAGGCATCATAACAGTTTTCATCACTTTATTTTTAATTAAAGTATAAAATTTTATCAAACAAAACAAAAATAATCTTTTATCGCAAAAAATTTAAAAGTTTTTGTCTTTTTTTTACTAATTCGTTAAAAATATATAATTAGATTCTACAAAACAGAAAAAATATCACTATCACTGTTCTTAAGTTGTAAATTTTATTGTTATAATCGATTTTATTTGATATGTATTATGTTAACAAAATACTATCTTTTTAAAGTTTTCAAATTATTTTTTCAATGTCACTCTTGAGACACAATATAAAGCTAAAAAATAGATAAATTTTTTTAATCGCAAAATAAATATTAGTATCTTTAATAAAACGCAATGAGGTTTAAGATGTTAAAATTTATGTATTTTTTTTTACGTAAATTGTAAAATCACAAGGTAAAAATAGAATTATATTTTATCGCAAATACTATTTCAAACAAGTAATTATAATCAGAAGTTATTTTAATTTTTTGAATAGTTATTTTTAATCCAGAAGTTGTTTCTTTGCCTTTTACCTGAACGATTTTTATTCTGTTTGTAAATAAAAAATTTGTAATTCCTAAATGAAAAATACATAAATATTTAAAGAATTATGGCAGATTTCAGAATAATAGTTATTTTTCCAATTTTCGTTTTTATTTTTTTAAATCTATTTTTTCTTGCTTATAATATTTTATATCCTATAAATTTAATGTTGCTTCAAATAAATTTTTTGATTTAACCAAAAAAATAAAAAAAAATACTCGGCTTTACGATTTAAGTGTAAATATTGCTTCGTGAATTGTTTTTTTCTTTTATTCCTGTGAGACTGTAAAAATAAATACTGAAAAAAAAACAAAAATGAATATTTTTAATAATTTAGATGCTATTTTTTTATTTAAAAAAAAAATTTTAACATTCACTCTTTATTCTCAATGGTTGAAAATGATTACTTTGGTATCTTACGACGTTTTTTGATAGCATATATTTTGTGGAATAACATCACTAGATAATATCACTTTAATGACCTTTAAAAACTTTGTGTCATTTTTTTCTAATTTTTAAACTAATTATCGAGTTTTATGATTATTAAGCAATAAAAAACGACAAAATATTAATTTTAGAGAAAATGCGTTACATCACTAACTTTATGGACAATTGGAACCATGAATTTGTATGCCAAGACATGATATTTTCTGCATTATTGGCTGATGATAAACAATTTTTCAAACATTTTTACATTCTAAATTTCTGCACTTCTTAAACTAAGCAACAATTATTAAAGGTTTATTTTCTTACATAAATAAATAAATAATCAACTAATGTAAAATAAATCATAGTTATAGCCTAAATGAACTATTCTGTATGTTAATTTATGAATACAAAAATCATATCGCTTTTCGTTCATTTAATGCTTTTTAGGAAATTAAAACATCAATAAAATTATATTCGATTATAACTTTGCATTAAAAATATTGGAATAAAAAATATCTGATATTTAAAAATTTAAAAACGAGAATTACAGTTATATTAAAAATTCCGAAAAAACTGACATATATATTAATTGAAAAAATAAAAGCCGAAATAATTACACAAAGTAATAATTGCTTGAAGTCTTCTACAGATAAAAAAATAATTAAAATTATCCATTAGTTAACTCTAGGGATTATCGGTTTTAATTGTCGGTTTGCTTAAAAGCTTAAATACTTAAATTTGTTTTCAAGGAATTAATATAAAGGAAGTATGAGTTAAGATCCTATACAACATCAATCTTAAATTCTATCACATAAATGTGCACTAAAAAAGTGTTTATAACACATAAAAGAGCATGATACAGTTCGTAATTATCTCACCAGTAAATGAATGATTAATAGGTATGGACAAATGTCAAAATAAAAATTTTTGAAATCAAAGATTAGTACTGAAAGAAGTTATTTAATTAAAAACGACAGAAATTGCACATTTTTTTATTATAATTGGCAAAATAAAAAGTACTACTTTGAAAAGTAATTGACGACCGTTCTTATAAAGTTTTACATATATTTTTTGAGTCGAATTTTAATTTAATTAAACCTTTAACTTTATAAAAATTGAGTATTAATGAAAAAGCTTATTGATAACAATATCAAATCATTATCCAATTTTTAATGGTCTCTGATTTATCATGCGAAAATAAATATAAAATTAGATGAAATTAAAACCACATTTCGACAAGTAATAAGCTAATAATTTTTTCAAATATTCACTTTAGTATTTATAAAGTTATTCATTATATTCTCTCAGTTATATTTGCATTTGTCGGAATAAACTATCAAAAATAAACAAGATTATATTATTATTGATGAGAAATTAAAAAAATTAAAAGATTTTATTTAAAAGCATAGACTATTAAAACGCACAGGAATTATTTGCGATGGTTGTATTTGACCCGCCTTAAACTATTCCCTTGCGTCATTATAAATCTTATTGCTTAGATTTTTAGAAAATTCTTTCTTTGCGACTAAATATAGTTTATCTTAACATTGTCTTATTCAAATATGAATTAATTCTTTTTTAGCCAATTTTTTACCTAAATGTTATTTATACGAATTAGTAAAAAATAGGCTAGAGAAACTCACAACCAATTTAAAATTTTTTATGCCTAAAAAAACATAAAATGCTTTAATTATTCAGCAAATGAGAATAAAATCAGTTTAAATTAAGATTAATTTAGCTATAGAAAGTATCATTCTCTTTTTATGCTATTCGAAGAATATTTATCAAAAACCACTTAAAGTACTTTTCTTATTTCACAACCTGTAAAAATTTATTTGTGTAATTATTTATTTCCTCTTAACTCAAGTGATTGATTCAACATTTAATGCTCCAATATTGATAATGGTCACTCACTTTTTTAAAACATTAGCCTTTATTTTTATGCCATAGAAAAAATTTAAAACATATTCTTTCACAAAAAATAGAACTTAAATTTCCATAAATAAGAATCTTAAAAGATATTTTTTTACACCTTTTGTTAATTACACATTATAGAACAACTCCTTTCCTAATAAACAATGTCTATGCGTTCGCAAGTAGTCCCATCTGACGCATTAATAAAAAAACAATGGTTTGCCGGTTAGGGAAAGTGGATATCTTAATTTTGAAAAGAATTCTAATAACGAGGTAAAATAATTTAAATTAAAGAAAAGAACGATCATTTTTAGATTGATGGCCTTTAATGTCATTAAAATTTCATAATTTTTTCATTTAATTAATTTATTCTTGAAAATTTAATCAGTTTTTAGGGGAAGTTATTCTCAAAATTTATTTCACTTTTTCAAAGAAGTGTTAAGCTAATTTTTCTTATGGTAAGATAAAAACTCGTTTAAAATTACATTCTAACTACAAAATTAACAAAGAATTCGAGATCGAATCGAATTGATATGTCGTATAAGACACAATATTTTTTGTCCAAAAATTGTTTAGTCCATATTCTTTGAAAAATATAATCTGATCATCTTCATATTGATTTTAATATGTTTGTAAATTGATGAATAAAATATTATTATTATTATAATAAATGAAAAATTAAAGAGCACAAAAATTTTGGGAATTAAATTAACGTAATGAGGGGTTTGATAACTAAAAAAAAGAACTGGCTAATACCTACAAATGTAAAAAATAAAGTCCTATTCAATGCTTTAATAAAATAAATCCTTTTTTCGTAAATATTTTAAAATAAAAAATAAAGGTCACGAATTACTCAATGCTCATTAGACTAATTGTTCAACCGAGGTGTTATTGCCGCTAATTGCGTCGTTATGAGTCAAGAATTCCGATATACTCTTTTCTCCTGTTGTGAAGACTGTGAAGCTCTCTGGCTTTCCTATTGTTGTCCATGCATTGTTGCCTATAAGATCGCTGAAATTACTGGTGATTCGCCAGAAGCTTGCTGTGTTCTTGCTTTTTTTTATCCTTTCATCTCAGCTATTTTACTTAGAACAAATGTCCGTAAACTAAATAAAATTGATGTATAATTTTTCTTATTCTTAAGGGAACATTATTAAAAGATGGTTTGCTTGGATTTTGTTGTACATGTTGTGTTTTCGCTCAATCTTATCGTGTATAATCTATCAACTAAAAATTAGGAAATTAAGACACAAGAAAAACATCCTAAAATGGATCGTGGGTTTATATAAACAGTAATTTTTTCAAAAATACTGCTTATTTATAATCTAATTTTCATATATTTAAAACTTTTCTTTGTTTTAAAATTACTTTATATATTTATCTCGATCTCATGACATTTTAGCTATTTAACTAAATTTCATAAAAAATTGGTTAAAATTAAAATTCTAACAACTTATAAAAGTAGACTAAGCATACTTTGGTAATTCTGCAGTTAAAATTCTGACCATACAATTATTTTTTGGTTTAATATTCAAATTAAATTTTTTCAAAATATTCCTTAAATTAGTGAAATACATATAAAATTTAAATTAAGACCGAAATAAAATATTTTGCTTTCAATTTTTAGTCAATATCACTGTATGGTATTTTTACAAAATATCAATTCAGGTATATGTGTGTCGTTAAACTTTTTTTTCAGTTTATTATTTTAAGCTTTTTTTCTTAAATTAGCTACTGAAATTAAAATCAATATCTTTCATTCTTATGTTTTTATTACTTAGTCTTAAGAATTTTATTAATTGTTGTTTTTTACTTTTTTTTTAATTTTTGATGGTTTATAATAATTTTTTGTCTGTAATCTACGCTTGATTGTAAAAAAAAAGTATTTTCTTGATACGATTTTATCCAGCTCGCTGAAATCTTAAATACAAATGAACCCAATAGGCAAAAAATCGATTTATCCAAAAGTATAAAAAAAAGTAATTACGTAAAGTTTAACGATAATTCATACAAGAAATGGTACAATAAATTTCAAATTTTTTTTTAATATTTAGGAAACAGTCTTAAGAGGAGATTCGACATTAGTTCTTTATCTTTTGTTCAGATCTTAATAAAAAAGTCTATCGCAAAATTTTTCAATTTTTACAAGGATTCGGGTTGATAATGAAGTCAAGATATCTAGAATCTAGAAGTGCTAAAGATTTTCTGGGTTCATCATTATTTTATTCAGTAGAAGATTCTTACAATTCTTTATCTCTTTCGTTTAAATTTATTTAATAAACATTTCGATTTAAAAAAAATTAATATTAATAAGTGTTTTTCCAGCTCTTAATACTTTGCTCTTTTCGTTACTTGATGACCATTCTTGGTTCCATGTTAAGTCTATCGTATTTTAATCCTCAAGTTAAAGATGGACTGTCTGACGTATTTTCTAAATATAAAATTAAAATAGCTTCACTAAGAATATTCATACTTATGCATGTTTTTTATTAAATTTTGGTGAAAATTGGGCAAATATATAATATTTTTAAGGGAGATATTATTAATTCAATAAAAGATCCTCGTTATCATTTATTTTTATTGATATCTCGTAGGTGTTTTTATTACTTATTATAAAGGTAATAAATTTGATCATCAATGTCCACCTCGGATTATTGGAAAATAAAATACTTCACATTTCATTTAATGAATAAATGCTGGTAGAATTCGCAAAATTTGTAACTATAACAAAAAAATTAATACATAATGTATTAGAGACTTATCTCAACATAGAATATAAATATGGAAACTTAAGAGCTCGATGCGGAATAGAAATATTTTACTTAAGATTCGTACTTTGTAAGAATTTCACCCAAAATATTTCTGTTTTTGTTATATAAACCAAATATCAATGATAGAGAGAATTTTTTAAATTTCTCAGTAATTTTCTAGAAAATTGTCTTCATCATAAACATTTTTCTATTTATTAATATTGTTTATTTGATGGAGTAGTTCTTTAAAAATTGCTTTATAAAATTTTCAAAACGACATCTGATCATTAATATCAATTGTAGTTCTTAAATTAATTAAGAAACTTACAAATTTTGAAATTTCACTTGACTAAAAATAAAAACAGACAATATAGTCTTTTATTTAATCTTCAAATGAAAAGACGTTAATTTTGATATCTAGAGTAATAGCATACAAAGCGAAAAAATAATCTTAAACTGTATAAACAACAATATTAAAATGACGTATAATTGCGAAAATAATATTTATTTAAATTGATACTAGATTGACGACAAAATTATTAAATCATATTTTTAACAGAATTTAAAATTGACAGAATATATATTAGCTGAAATCATTATTAATTTTTCTTATTTTCAAAAATAAAATTAACATTTTCAGATTTATGAAAGGTTAAATCTATTTTAGAAGAAAAGAGTGTGTTAAGCTTTCATTGAAACTGAACTAACACAGTAAAGAATTTTTATTTAAAAAAAAATATTAAAAATAACCAAAATTCAAAATTTTAAATTTCCTTCCCAAACAAAAGAATAAAATTCAATAGCCGAAAACGGCTTTAAACGACTTCGTCAAAATTTATGCTTAGATAAGAAAATTATGGCGAAGAAAATGATTCCTCTCCTTAATGGAAAAAAATATTAAGTAAAATGCAAAAAATAGAGATTTATGTATTTTTTATATTCTTGCCTAGCATGTCATAATAACGTCTAATGTTAAAATAATAGATTATTTTATTGAATTTTTTTTTAAATTTTAAAAATGATAAAAATTTAATAATTAGAAAATTTTTAATTTAGGGAATAATCAATAAGTAAAAGTAAAATACTGTTTGGTTTGTAGCAAACTGAAAGATTAACTTTTTTAGAGTTAAGAAATAAACTCGATTCATAATAATAATAAAAAAATAATTTTGAACAGAAATTAAATTATTATATTAAAAATTTTCGAAATTTTATAAAAAGAGAGCAGGATAACTAAAGGAGTGATTACGATCATTATAAATTTTCATTAATTTTATTTCCTTTATTTTTAAAATAAAATAATTAATTTTTAATGTTCTAGAACAAATATTGGTGGTTTTTTTTCGAAAAATAGTATTTGCTGTTACGCGGTTTTTCAAAATTTGAGTAAGGAAATATCATGTAATAAAAGCTGACATGACATTAATATTGACAAAATCCCTACCTTAAACAGAAGGCTGCCGGACAAAAATTCATAAATATTTTAAAATTTAAAATATAACGGAACCTAATAAGGGAACTATAATTAAATCTGCATTCAATTTAAAAGATTTTAAGAAAATTACAGTGATTCTCAAATTTTTTAAAATCAAGAATAAATATTCTTTTAACATCTATTTACATTATTGTTTAATTGATAAGTCAAAAATCCAATACCGAATGCATGTTTATTAAAAATTATTAAAGAATTTTATTATTCATTTTGCTCATGTTTTGGAGATTAGGAAGCCTGTTGTTGCTCCTGCTATTGTCCCTGTTATGTTGCAAACAAAATTGCTGAATGGAGTGATCAATCACCGTTCGGTTTTTCCCTTTTGTCCTGCTTTCTCCCTTTATCTCCTCAATTATACTACGTTCTAGCGTCAGACGAAAATATGATATCGATGTATGAGTAAAATTTTTGGCAGGGAAATATCGTTATTTATGCACTTCTAGGACTTTGTTGTGAATGTTGTACTTTAGCGCAAACATATCGTGTAAATTTTTCATTTAATTTATTTAGAGAGTGAAAACAGTGGGCAATGAACCGCAAATTGATCGTTAATATAAAAAAACTATCAAAATTATATTAGCGATTTTAATGAAAATATTTTCAAGTTATTTTTGACTTAAAAAGTTTTCTATTTCAACTATTTAATTTTTTTGGTATTTTTGATTAAAATATTTACTTTAAGAGCTTAATTATTTTCCATCGATAAGTTAGCTAGAATTTTTTTTGTAAATATCTTACAGTACCACATTTAAATTTTCTTTGTTTTGTTCACTTTGAGTAGTGAAATTAATTAAACCTTTCTTTTAAATTTATGTAAATGAGGATTTTGCCTTTCGATTTTAATTATTTTTGGGCTGAAAAAGAAAAGCTCAAATAGTTTTCAAATGTTAAATTAATACAGAGCTACTAAGTTTCCACCTTGAAAGAATGGACCAGTAATTTAGAAGATATCGAAAACTGAATTTTTTTAGATACCAGAAAAATATTTACAATTTATATTTCATATTTGTTTTTAAAACGTAATGGTAATTTAACTAGACAAGATTGATGAACATTTCAATACAACGAGATCTAAAATTAAAGATAATTAAAAGTGTGTATTATTTTTTAATTTTAAATAAATTTGTCATTTTTTAAGTACATAATCCATTCTTTTTTTATAATGATTCATTTAAAAGAGATGAAGCGTTTCGTGTTTGCAAATTTGAGATATTGTTAATTTTTTTTGTGAGGAATATCAAATATTTCAAAAGTATTTGTAACAATAAATGGTAATTATTAAAGAAAAATGAAAGCAATAACCTTTTTGAATTTTCGAGAATTCATGCTTATTTTTTGTTTTTAATTTCATTAGTATTCAATTATATCATATTTCTCGATGAAAGAGTAAGTAGAAGTTGTTGAAAATTAGAGATATTTATCACTTGCATTTTCTGAAAGTAATTTTTGCCTTGTGGCACCAATTCATTTCTTTTGGAATTAACCTTAGACAAGGGCTTTAAGAAAATAAAATCAAATTATAGCAGCATTTTGGCTAGTTAATATGATATTTATATACAAGATGAATTATAATATTTTACATAAGCTTATATTTTTAAATAATATTATGAATAATATAGTTAGCAATTGAAATAAAAGAAAATTATATTTCAGAAAAAAGCAGCTTATACATAAATATTAAGTTTGTGTTAGGAATGCTTTTAAAAATTCAACCCAGATCACTGAAAAAAATCTTAATTTTCATTTTTTTTATTTCGAGTCATCCAATCATTAAAGGCTAATTTTTTTATTTCTTGAAATTTTTAGAGCTAACTAGAAGCCTATTCTCCCTTTATAATTACGACATATCTAGCGATAATTTTGCAAATTTTAGTTATAGTACGATATATTCATTCTATTCATTTTTCACTGAGATATTTTTGCAAATAAAGAGCCTTAATGATTTGAATTTCCTAAATAATTTTGTAAATTTCAGTTTTTTTCAAACATTTAAAAGAGATCCTGTAATCATGAATAAATTTTTTTCAAGAAAAATCATCAACGTATTTTTATCGTTTTTTAAAGAAAATTTTTATTATAATTTTAAATTCGGTTTTTCTTTGTTTGATGTACATTTTTCCTTCACTAATATTAACTGTTTGCTCTTTTCAAATAAAAAATCAAAGAATGAATGCACTTATTTAAATTGATACTGATCAAGAATAAAAATACAAATGACTTCAAATTTTTAATTTGTAAAGATCCTCTAAAAAATATTCTAATCAGATAATTTAATGCATATTTTTCTTGATAGTTTTATTTATTTTTCAAAGTTATAGTCAAATTATAAGAATGATCTAGTTTTAAATCTTACAAGGTGAAATCAATGGGAAAAATTTTTATTTATCGCAGAAATTTTGTCAAATAGACTCAAACAATGATTAAAATGGCTAATCCTTGAATAGATATGATGTTTAAAATTCAAGAATTAATCAATTTATTAGCGCATCAAACATTGAGTAGACAAAGCTAATCTGTTGTAATTTATAATATTTTATGAATATGAGAGTATCATCAATCAAGTTTATTCTTAAAAAATAGGAAAATTAAAATGACCGTTAGTTTTTTAAATGTTAATTAATCAAAATAATCACAGTGGTCAGGATTATTAAAATAATTTGAATTTTGTGATGGATGAGATTTTTCTTTTTAACTTCATTACTCTTTAAAAATACTCTTCACTCAATGATGCAATATCCTTTATAATATTCATTTTTTTAAATATCATTGATCGAAAAAAAAGAAAGCGATAGATTGTTATTGTTTCAAAATTATTCAACAACAGTTAGTTTCGATGAAATATTTTTGAAACACTGAATTTTCAATTATATCTTGAAAAAAAATGGAAGAAAAAACAACTAATAAAAAATAAATAATGAATTCAATTTAATATTAATATTATTTAAAATATCTAAAAACGCTTTTTTTATTTTAAATTTATGTAAAATCGCCACCATTCTTGTGTAATCGATGTTCCAATTCAATGAGAGATATTTTTTTGGCTATTTTCAATATTTATTTTTTCACTTTTATTATATAAACTCTCAATTTTTACGATATGCGCCTTTGGAAAAAATTTTTTCAAAAGGATTAAGGAACGGTGTAGATGGTTGTCAAAAAAATAAAATACAACGAATAATTTGTCAAATTCTTAACTTCCTTTAGATTTTGAAACACAAGGTTATCCAAAACAAACTACAAAGCTTATATTTTTATTTTTTGCGAATATATAAAAATTATTTAACTAAACATTTTAAAAGATCAGTTGTAAATTTCATTGTTTGTGCCTTTTACACAAATACATCATTGCGATTTATTGCAAAACAATCAGATATATTTAGTAATACTATCGAATAAACCAAATGTGTTTCTCTTGTTCCTACCTTAGATCATCTTCTTATTTTCCTCAGAAATATTAAATCAAATTTGTGAATAAAAAAAATTATGAATCATCATTTGATAAAACAATCTTATAAAAGGCTTTTAATAAACAGCCATGTCATTTATGATTTGTTTATCGTTCCTTTTTTCATGATACATCGCGAAACGTATAACTTTACAAAAAAATTCACTTATCATTGATAAATTTTCAAAAGGCTTAAAAAATTTTATTTATTGTCAATAAAAAATTCTGCAATTCTTTAAGTGAAATACAAATGCTTTCATTTACCCTTTGTTTAATACTTTCTTTAATTTAAATAAATTCTTTTTTATCGAATACCGCTTTTGTTATTTTTCCTTCTATTGCTTAATTTTTGAGCTTTTTTTTAATAATTACTAATATTATAGGTGTTTCACATTTCATTTTTATGACAATATACGATTCTGCCTTTACATAAATTTAACCGTCAAATATTTTAGTTCTTTCTTCATCAATTATGAATTAATTTTTCATAAAAGTTACAATATTGTCAAAGTATGATGAAATAACCTTAAAAATTAATTTTAGAGAGATTTCATTAATGATCCTTTCATTTTTCAAAATTAGTTGAATTTTTGTCAAAATTTAACGAATATTCATAAAATTAAATATTTGAGAGATTTTAAAACTGTAAATAATTAAACTGAACTCAATGAATTTTGTTTATGGTAATTTTATTCTTTTCTTAGTGTTTCATGAATTTCAACCTCTTCTTAATCACGACTTTTATCTCTCAAATGTTCAAGAAGACAATTGTTTCAAAACACATATTTTCATCAAAGTATATTTAGTTAAATTCGAAAATATATTTTGTTTATCTTTTCTAACTTATCATATGTTTGAACCATGAATATTTTTATTATATTTTTTTCAACAGATATTTAAAATGAACTACTTTCTAGATTTTGGTCATTTCGAAAAATGGACGCTGATTTAAAAATCAATTTGGTTTAACAACGATAAACTGATCAATAAGATAAGGCTAAATCTTCAACAATATGATATTAATCTCAAATTTCTGTTTCAAATATAAAAACCAGTTTTTCCTATATTGTAATTTATCGATAATTTATGATGCTTTTTACCCAAGTTAATGGTTTGATCTCTGATGTCTCATAAATTAAAAATAAAACATGCTTAAATTATAGCATGATGATTTTTGTAATTTCATCGAATTTTTTAACATATAATTTCATATTATTTATTGCAAAAGAAAATTATGTTTAAATTTACAAAATTATCACTTCATGTAGATACTAATTTTGAAATTAAATTATGTAAAACAATTATTTTATGAAGAGTAGTCTCGGGAAGTTTTATTTTACACTATTCATTAGGTTAATTGTCAGTCGTCTGTGGTTGTGATCAAAAGAGACTTGTTTACATTATCTTATCGGAAACATTATCTTACCAGCTCAGTCAATGTGTAAATAATGAGTTGACCAATTAAGAGTGTCATGGGACATTTTTTTATCTTTTTATATATTCTACTAATTCTTTTTAATTTTCTTTAAGTAAAACAGAAAGATTTTAGATTCGCTGTTTCGATTTTTACCTCAAAGTATCGTCTAATAAATTGTTTTTAATTCTTGACTTGAACCACATACTCAATAATATTCTTAAAATAAACATAAATATGAAAATATAGACTAAATTTACAAAACAATGAAAGATAAAAATTTTAATTAAAATGACAAATTTTGCCTTAAAGGTGGAAAATAAACAAGAAGTGTAAAAAGATTGTTTTTTGAAACGCCTACGCCTGAGTGATTGAATGTTTATTACACCTGAAAATACAAAACTTAAATTTTAAAAAAAAATATTAAATTTAAAAAATTAGTTAATATGATTATTGTTGAATGAAATCTCTTTTAAAATTGTATAAATTTTTTTATTTTAAAGGCTTTCAGATTAAACACAAGAGAGAGTGTTAACGCTGAAAATAAAAACTAGTAAAAAATATTTATAATCAGAGAATTGAGTAAAAATCTTTCACTATGCAATTAAAAATAATAAATAAAAAAATTCGCTAAATAATAGTATTTTAATTCATAAGAAAGTTAATTAATTCTTAATAACACAAATGGCAAAATTATTTTCAAATAATTTTAAATTTGAAATTTTTACGGTAGTTTTTTAAATTATTTTGTTATCTCATCAAATGTAAATATTGTGTTTGTCTAAAAAATTTGTATTTTAATAAATAATTTTTTTTATATTAATATTAATTCAAATCTATCAAAATAATCCGATTTTAGAAAAATTTAAACATAAGTATTTGTATATTAACACCCCAATATAAGCCGCATTTAAAAATTTTTAAAGATAAAAAAATGCTAAAAGAAAGGGTTTATTTTATTTTTAATAATACCAAGATAAGTATTAATATGAATTGTGTATCAAATAAGATTTTTTTCAAATTTTTTCAGTTTTTTAAATTTTCTTAAATAAAATGATCATTTTATAATTAAATGAAGTTTTTTTTAAAAAGGCGTATAGAAAACAAGTAATAAAATTATTTTTTAAATTAGAGACCTATCTTAGAGATCTGTAAAAAAATAAAATTAATTTTATAAAAAGAAAGTTACACAATCCAGATAAAAATATTTAAAGTAACTTCATTTATGAAAATTAATCAATGGTTTTAAAAATTTTCTTTATACCATTCTTATCTTCATAAAATAAGATTTAATCTCAACAATAAAAATTAAAAAAAAATTTCCACAAATTGCTTTTTATGATATTTTTTCGATTACAATTATTTTCCGACCGCCTCTTAGTTATTATGAGTACAGAGTTTAGCTATTCATTTTTTTCGTGCTTTGAAGACTTAGAAGCATGTTGTTGCTCATGTTTTTGTCCTTGCTATGTTGCATATCAAGTTGCTGAAAAGATTGACCAATCACCAATCGGATGCTTGCTTTTGGCCTGCTGTTTACCAATGGTTTCTGCAGTTATACTTCGTATTAATGTAAGAGAAAAACATAAAATTGAAGTAAAATAAATTTTTTACTAGGGAAATGTCTTTATTGATATACTGCTCGGTTGTTGTTTGGAATGCTGTACTTTCGCTCAGTTATATAGGGTAATTTTTTGCTTGTTTAATTTAGGAAGTCAAGGACAGAGCTCCGGCACCCAAAATTGAACGATAATATACAATTAATATTTTAAATGATAGCTATTCCGTTGATTTAAATTTACGATTTATTTTTTGTTTTAAAAATTTTTTGTTCCTAAGATGTTAATGTTTTAATATTTTAAGAGAATATGTTTATGTAAACCATTTTTAATTTGACGCACTTCCTTTAAATTTTTTTAGTTATTATACATTAACAACAATAATATTTGCTTTTTATTCTAAAATTTGAAAAATAATAAAAATTTAAGCTTTTAAATTCAATTATGTAAAAATCGACATTCACTTTTGGTTTTGTTTATTTTTTTATTTCAAAAATGTCAGAGCAATTGGAATTTTTACTCTTAATTGCAGCATGGCAGAAATTACTATTTAATTTAAAATAATATATTTATTAAAATCAAACTTTTTCCTATTTAAAATTTTGGGATATTAAAAAAAAATTCGGAAGTTTTTTAATGTATTTGTTTTTACTTGACAACATTGATCACTACTAACATTTGTGAAAGGAACAATTTTGAGAGTTTTCAAACTCGATAAATAAATAAGGTCTATTCCGCTAAATTTGGACAGATCTGAAAGAATAGAAACCAAACCATGAGTAAATTAGCATATTTAATCGAGACAAAGCTCTGCTTAATTGGAATAGAAAATTTAGGATCATCATGCCCATTATTGAACCCATATTCCCATGAAGAAATTTTCGTAGAGAATTTGAAATGATATGGAGTCTCAAAGCTTATCGGCTCCATGTAAGCCGATGTTTTTCAATTTGCAATACACTTCGAACTTAAACAGGGCGTGAAGTTATTTTTTGACAATTTTATTTTTCTAAAATTTGGCAATTTCTAAATTTCAAGAAATTATTTGATATTTTCCAGTGAGGTTTCTTTGTTAGAGAAAATATATTTCATATTTTTTTTAAAACGTGGTGTATTTAACTAGACAAGATTGATAAACATTTCAATCAACGAGATTAAATTAAAGATAATTAAAAGTGTTATTATTTTTTAATTTTAAATAAATTTGTCATTTTTAAGTCCATAATCCATTCTTTTTTATAATGATTCATTTAAAGAAATGAAGCGTTTCGTTTTGCAAATTTGAGATATTGTTAATTTTTTTTGTGAGGAATATCAAATATTTCAAAAGTATTTGTAACAATAAATGGTAATTATTAAGAAAAAATGAAAGCAACCTTTTTGAATTTTCGAGAATTCATGCTTTTTTTTTTGTTTTAATTTCATATATTCAATTATATCATATTTCTCGATGAAAGAGTAAGTAGAAGTTTTTGAAATTAGAGATATTTATCACTTGCATTTTCTGAAGTAATTTTTGCCTTGTGGCACCAATTCATTTCTTTTGGAATTAACCTAAGACAAGGGCTTTAAGAAATAAAATCAAATTATAGCAGCATTTTGGCTAGTTAATATGATTTTATAACAAGATGAATTATAATATTTTACAAAGCTTATATTTTTAAATTATATGAATAATATAGTTAGCAATTGAAATAAAAGAAAATTATATTTCAGAAAAAGCAGCTTATACATAAATATTAAGTTTGTGTAGGAATGCTTTTAAAATTCAACCCAAATCCTGAAAAAAATCTAATTTTCATTTTTTTTATTTCGAGTCATCCAATCATTAAAGGCTAATTTTTTTATTTCTTGAAATTTTTAGAGCTAACTAGAAGCCTATTCTCCCTTTATAATTACGACATATAGTAGCGATAATTTTGCAAATTTTAGTTATAGTACGATATATTCATTTTATTCACTTTTCACTGAGATATTTTTGCAAATAAAGAGCCTTAATGATTTGATTTTCCCTAATAATTTTGTAAATTTCAGTTTTTTTCAAACATTTAAAAGAGATCCTGTAATCATGATAATTTTTTTCAAGAAAAATCATCAACGTATTTTTATCGTTTTTTAAAGAAATTTTTATTATAATTTTAATTCGGTTTTTTCTTTGTTTGATGTACATTTTCTTCACATATTAACTGTTTGCTGCTCTTTCAAATAAAAATCAAAGAATGAATGCACTTATTAAATGATACTGATCAAGAATAAAAATACAAATGACTTCAAATTTTTAATTTGTAAAGATCCTCTAAAAATATTCTAATCAGATAATTTAATGCATATTTTTCTTGATATTTTTTTTATTTTTCAAAGTTATAGTCAAATTATAAGAATGATCTAGTTTTAAATCTTACAAGGTGAAATCAATGGGAAAAGATTCTATTTATCGCTGAAATTTTGTCAATTAGACTCAAATATGATTAAAATGGCAAATCCTTGAATAGATGTGATGTTTAAAATTCAAGAATTAATCAATTTATTAGCGCATCAAACATTGAGTAGACAAAGCAATTTTTGTAATTTATAATATTTTATGAATATGAGAGTATATCAATCAAGTTTTTCTTAAAAAATAGGAAAATTAAAATGACCGTTAGTTTTTTTAATGTTAATTAATCAAAATAATCACAGTGGTCAGATTATTAAAATAATTGAATTTTGTGATGGATGAGATTTTTCTTTAACTTCATTACTCTTTAAAAATACTCTTCACTCAATGATGCAATATCCTTTATAATATTCATTTTTTTAATATCATTGATCGAAAAAAAAGAAAGCGATAGATTGTTGTTTTTCAAATTATTCAACAACAGTTAGTTTCGATGAATATTTTTTGAAACACTGAATTTTCAATTATATCTTGAAAAAAAATGGAAGAAAAAAACAACTAATAAAAATAAATAATGAATTTAATTTAATATTAATATTATTTAAAATTCTAAAAACGCTTTTTTTATTTTAAATTTATGTAAATCGCCACCATTCTTGTGTTCGATGTTCCATTCAATGAGAGATATTTTTTTGGCTATTTTCGATATTTATTTTTTCACTTTTATTAAATAAACTCTCAATTTTTACGATATGCGCCTTTGGAAAAAATTTTTCAAAAGGATTAGGAAGGTGTAGATGGTGTCAAAAAAATAAAATACACGAAAATTTGTTAAATTTTTAACTTCCTTTAGCTTTTGGAGCACAAGATTATCCAAAACAAACTAAGAAGCTTATATTTTATTTTTTTGCGAATATATAAAAATTATTAACTAAACTTTTAAAAGATCAGTTGTAAATTTCATTGTTTTGCCTTTTACACAATACATCATTGCGATTTATTGCAAAACTCAGATATATTTATAATACTATCGAATAAACCAAATGTGTTTCTCTTGTTTCTACATTAGATCATCTTCTTATTTTCCTCAGAAATATTAAATCAAATTGTGATAAAAAAAAATTATGAATCATCATTTGATAAAACAATCTTATAAAAGGCTTTTAATAAACAGCCATGTCATTTATGATTTGTTTATCGTTCCTTTTTTCATGATACATCGCGAAACGTATAACTTTACAAAAAAATTCACTTATATTGATAAATTTTCAAAAGGTTAAAAATTTTATTTATTGTCAGTAAAAATTCTGAAATTCTTAAGTGAAATACAAATGCTTCATTTACCCTTTGTTAATACTTTCTTTAATTTAAATAAATTCTTTTTATGAATACCGCTTTGTTATTTTTCCTTCTATTGCTTAATTTTTGCTTTTTTTAATAATTACTAATATATAGGTGTTTCACATTCTTTTTTTACAATATACGATTCTCCTTTACATAAATTTAACCTCAATATTTTAGTTTTTTTCTTCTCAATTATGATTAATTTTTCATAAAAGTTACAATATTGTCAAAGTATATGAATGAAACCTTAAAAATTAATTTTAGAGAGATTTCATTAATGATCCTTCATTTTTCAAAAATTAGTGAATTTTTGTCAAAATTTAAGAATATTCATAAAATTAAATATTGAGAGATTTTAAGATGTAAATAATTAAACTGAACTCAATAATTTTTTATGGTAATTTTATTCTTTTCTGAGTGTTTCATGAATTTCAACCTTTCTTATCACGACTTTTATCTCTCAAATGTTCAAGAAGACAATGTTTCAAAACACATATTTTCATCAAAGTATATTTAGTTAAATTCGAAAATATATTTTGTTTATCTTTCTAACTTATCAATGTTTGAACCATGAATATTTTTATTATATTTTTTTCAACAGATATTTAAAATGAACTACTTTCTAGATTTTGTCATTTCGAAAAATGGACGCTGATTAAAAAATCAATTTGGTTTAACAACGATAAACTGATCAATAAATAAGGCTAAATCTTCAACAATGATATTAATCTCAAATTTCTGTTTCAATATAAAAACAGTTTTTCCTATATTGTAATTATCGATAATTTATGATGCTTTTTACCCAAGTTAATGGTTGATCTCTGTGTCTCATAATTAAAAATAAAACGCTTAATTATAGCATGATGATTTTTGTAATTTCAATCGAATTTTTAACATATAATTTCATATTATTTATTGCAAAAAATTGTTTAAATTTACAAAATTATCACTTCATGTGATACTAATTTGAAATTAATTATGTAAAACAATTATTTTATGAAGAGTAGTCTCGGAAGTTTTATTTTACACTATTCATTAGGTTATTGTCAGTCGTCTGTGGTTGTGATCAAAAGAGACTTGTTTACATTTCTTATCGGAAACATTATCTTACCACTCAGTCAATGTGTAAATGAGTTGACCAATTAGAGTGTCATGGGACATTTTTTTATCTTTTTATATATTCTACTAATTCTTTTAATATTCCTGGTAGAATTCGCAAAATTTGTAACTATAACAAAAAAATTTAATACTTAATGTATTAGAGACTTATCTCAACATAGAATATAAATATGGAAACTTAAGAGCTCGATACGGAATAGAAATATTTTACTTAAGATTCGCACTTTGTAAGAATTTCACCCAAAATATTTCTGTTTTTGTTATATAAACCAAATATCAATGATAGAGAGAATTTTTTAAATTTCTCAGTAATTTTCTAGAAAATTGTCTTCATCATAAACATTTCCTATTTATTAATATTGTTTATTTGATGGAGTAGTTGTTTAAAAATTGCTTTATAAAATTTTCAAAACGACATCTGATCATTAATATCAATTGTAGTTCTTAAATTAATTAAGAAACTTACAAATTTTGAAATTTCACTTGACTAAAAATAAAAACAGACAATATAGTCTTTTATTTAATCTCAAATGAAAAGACGTTAATTTTGATATCTAGGGTAATAGCATACAAAGCTAAAAAATAATCTTAAACTGTATAAACAACAATATTAAAATGACGTAAAATTGCGAAAATAATATTTATTTACATTGATACTAGATTGACGACAAAATTATTAAATCATATTTTTAACAAAATTTAAAAATTGACAGAATATATATTAGCTGAAATCATTATTAATTTTTCTTATTTTCAAAAATAAAATTAAAATTTTTAGATTTATGAAAGGTAAAATCTATTTTAGAAGAAAAGAGTGTGTTTAGCTTTCATTGAAACTGAACTAACACAGTAAAGAATTTTTATTTAAAAAAAAATATTAAAATAACCAAATTCAAAATTTTAAATTTCCTCCCAAACAAAAGAATAAAATTCAATAGCCGAAAACGGCTTAAACGACTTCGTCAAAATTTATGCTTTGACAAGAAATAAGAAAAATGAAAATGATTTCCTCCTTAATGGAAAAAAATATAGTAAAATGCAAAAAATAGAGATTTATGTATTTTTATATTCTTGCCTAGCATGTCATAATAACGTCTAATGTTAAAATAATTGATTTTTATTGAATTTTATAATTTTAAAAACGATAAAAATTTAGTGATTAGAAAATTTTTAATTCAAGGAAAAATGAATAAGTAAAAGCAAAATACTGTTTCATTTGTAGCATGCAGAAAGGTCATTAACTTTTCACAGTTAAGAAATAAACTCGATTAACAATAATAAATTAAAATTAATTTTGAGCAAAAATTAAATTATTTTTAAATATTTATCCTAAATTTTATAAAAAGAGAGCAGGATAACTAAAGGAGTGACTACTATCAAAATAAATTTTTCATTATATTTATTTTCTTTATTTTTACAATAAAATAATTTAGGTTTTGTCTTTTAGAAAAAATATTGGGGGATTTTTGTTTCTGAAAAATAATAATTGCTCTTACGGTGTTTTTTTCAAAATATGAGTAAGGGAATACCAGGTAATAAAAGCGTACATGACATTAATATGATAAAATCCCAATCTTAAAATGAAGGCTGCCAGTCATAAAATTCATAAATATTTTAAAATTAAAAATATAAAGAAACCTAATTCAGTATTATAATTAAATTATTTATTCAATTATTAAGATTATAAGAAAATTAAAGCGATTCCGACCTTTTTATATCTAGAATAAATATTCTATCAGAAAATATTAACATTATTATTTTAATAAATAAGTCAAAAATCTAATAGCGACTGCTTGTTTATTATAACGACTAAAGAATTTAATAATTCATTTTGCTCATGTTTTATAGATTCTTCAGTCTGTTTTTGCTCCTGCTATTGTCCCTGTTATGTTGCATACAAAATTGCCTAAATGAGTGATCAATCACCGTTCGGTTTTTGCCTGTTGTCCTGCTGTCTCATCTTAAGCTCCTCAATTATAATACGTTCTATCGTCAGATAAAAATTTGATATCGATGATTGAGTAAAATTTTTGGCAGGGAAATATCGTTATTGATGCACTAAAATGATTTTGTTGTGAATGTTATACTTAAGCCAAGTCATATCGTGTAAATTTTTCATTATATTTATTTAGGAAGTGAAAACAAGAAAAAAAGAACCACAAATTGATAGTTAATAATAAAAAACTATCCAAAATTAAATTTCTATTTTATTGAAAATATTTTCACATTATTTTTGACTTAAAAAATTTCTTTTTCAACTATTTTATTGTTTTGGTATTTTTGATTAAAATATTTACTTTAAGAGCTTAATTATTTTTCATCGATAAGTTAGCGATAATTATTTATTTAAATATCTTACCAAACTAAATTTAAATTTTTTTTGTTTTTTCCCTTTGAGAAGTGAAATTTATTAAACCTTTCTGTTAAATTTATGTAAATGAGGATTTTTCTTTCTATTTTAATTTTTTTTGTGCTGGAAAAGAAAAGCTCAAATAATTTTCAAATTTTAACTTATTACAGAGCTACTAAGTTTCCACCTTATAGGAATTGGGGAGTAATTTAGAAAATATCGAAAACTGAATTTTTTTAGAAACCAGAAAAAGATTTACAACATTCTTTTAATTTGTTTTCAAAACATGCTGATAATTTAACTTGACATAGTTGATGAACATTTTAACGCAGTGAGATCTGAAATTATAATAATTAAAAATGTGTATTATTTTTTAATTTTTACTACATTTATCAATTTTTTAGTACATAAGCCATTCTTTTTTTTATAACGATTCATTTAAAAGAGATGAAGCGTTTGTTGTTGCCAAATTTGAGATATTGTTAAATTTTTTTCTAAGGAATATCAAGTATTTCAAAAGTACTTATAACTTAAAATGGTAATAATTAAAGAAAAATGAATGAAAATCATTTTCGGGGTTTCGACAATTCATGCTTTTTTTGTTTTTATTTCCTTAGTATTCAATTATATCATATTTATCGATGAAAGAGTATGTAGTAGTTGTTGAATATTAGAGATATTTATTACTTGCATTTTCTGGATGTAATTTTTGCTTTGTGGCACCAATTCATTGCTTTTGAAATTAAGCTTAGACAAGGGCTTTAAGAAGATAAAATCAAATTATAACAGCATTTTGGCTAATTAATATGATATTTATATGCAAGATCATTGAAAAATATTTTACATAAGCTTATATTTTTAAATGATATTGTGAATAATATAGTTAGAAATTGAAATAAAAGTAAATTAAATATAAAAAAAAAGGAGGTTATACAAAAATACTAATTTTGTGTTAGGAATGCCGTTCAAAATATCTACGAAGATCGCTGAAAATAATTTATATGATAAAAATCTTAATTTTCATTTTTGTTATTTCGAGTTATTCATTCATTATTAAAGGCTAATTTTATTATTACTTGAAATTTTTGGAGCTAACAAGAAACCTATTAACCCTTTATAATTATGAAATGTTTAGCGAAAATTTTGCGATTTTTAAGGTATCGTAAAAACTATTCATTCTATTCATTTTTCACTGAGTTATTTTGGCAAATAAATAACAATAAATGAATGGGATTTTCTAAATATCTTTTAAAATTTCTGTTTTTTTCAAACATTTTAAAAACATTTTTGTAATCAATAATAAATGTTTTTCAGGGAAAATCATCAAAGTATTTTACCGTTTTTTATAGATAATTATTTTTTTAATTCGGTTTTTCTTTGTTTTATTTTTTTTTTCCTTCACAAATCTTAACTATTTGCTCTTTTCAAATAAAATATCAAAGAATGAATGCAGGTTTTTAAAATTGATACTGATCAAGAATGAACATACAAATGACTTCAAAGTTTTAATTTGTCAACATCCTCGAAAAATCTATTCTAGTCAGATAATTCAATGCATATTTTTCTTGATAGGTTTTTTTTCTTTTTAAAAGCTATTGTCAAATTATAAGAATGATTTAGTTTTAAATCTTATTATGTTTCTTTTATTAGAAAAGCTTGTCAATCCATTATAAAATTTAACATGATTATATAAATTATTAATAAGATTTTACATTTATTAAAATTTTTATTTATCGCAGAATCTTTGTCAAATAGACTCAAACAATGATAAAACTGGGAATTCCTATTATAACTTTGATGTTTAATACTCAATAATTAATCAATTTTTTAGAGCATTAAACAATGAGTGGATAAAGCTAATCTGTTGTAATTTATAATGTTTTATGGATATGAGATAATCCTCAAATAAGGTTTATTTTTAAAAATAGGAAAATTAAAATGGCCATGGGCTTTTACTGTAAAATTAATCAAAATAATTACAGTGGTTATGATTATTAAAATAATTTGAATTTTGTTTTGGATATGATTTTTTAGTAAATTCATCACACTTTAAAACTGCTCTTTACTCAATAATGAAGTATCCATTATACAATCTTATTGTTTAAATTTCAGGGATTAAAAAAGATAGCGACAGATTTTTATAGTTAAAAAATTATTCGATGGCAGTAAGCTTAGATGAAATATTTCTGAAACACAGGGTTTAAATTTATTTTTTGACAAAAAAAAA
>CM043719.1:37877701-37932890 GCA_023969325.1 Oryzias curvinotus | reverse complement strand
TTTTTAAAATTTTAAACAAGTTATGGCTATGCGGTCCTCGAGGTACTCTAGAAGTCATCACTTGACCCTCTGGGCAATTTGACTTTGAGACTTCTGATCGAAACAGATAAATTACCAAATTAATGAATATATTTTTTGTGAATATTGTAACATGTTAATGATAAAGGTCGGTTGCGAATGTGATTATTTATTTTAATAATAATTTCCATATTTGATAAAAATCTCTCAGCAGAAGTAAAGTTTTCAATATAAAAAATATTCGTTTCAGGCACAGTCAATTTTACTTTATTTTGCCTGTAATGACCAAATGCCACGCTCGCAGCTGCAACCATTATTATAAAGTGAATACATTACATTACTTTCCCTTTGAGAGAAGTGATGATGAATCCACATGCTAATCGAGCACAGAGAGACGGCATGAGGAGCCTTGGAGTGTTGAAAATAACATACGGATTTGGAAAAAGACGCCCTTTGCGGGAGAGTCGAACCGCGGCACCTCATCTTCGTCGCCAATGTATAACCAAAGCGCCACGCAGTTAGCTGCAGCAATTATTATAAAGTGTAAATATTACATTGCCCTTCCTTAAAATTTAAGGGCAGAAAAGACGTTTCAAGGTGACATTATATCCATGAATGAAGCTCAAACAAACTTAAATAAAGTTGTAAAGAAAAATTTAAGAATAAATAGCCAAAAAAAATAAATATTTTTCAGCTACGACATTAAATACAAGAAGAGAAAATTTTATGATGAACCCTTATAGGGTTTAAACCCACATTTTGACATCTTATACCCACATTTTGACATCTTACGGACCAATTTTGATATCTTACGGACCAATTTTGACATCTTACGGATCAATTTTGACAAATAAATAAAATTAAAATTAATAAAAATACTGAAAACTAAACACTGAAGTATAAAATAAAAGCAAAAATACGCTATAAAATTAATAAATCTTTAATTATAAATTTCTTCTTTTCGAAGACATCTAACAATATAGCCCAACATATTTCGATAAAATCCATTGCAATCACTTGAAGATATTAAAGTAGACATATCCATAATAGATCTTAGTAATTGGTCTTCGAAGGCTATTCTTTCGTTTCTTACCAATTGTTTCCATTTGGCAAACATATTTTCGATAGGATTTAAAAAAGGAGAATAAGGTGGCAAAAACATAAGTCTATGCCCATTTTGAATTGTTAAATTTTCAATCAAAGGAGACTTATGAAACGATACATTGTCCATAATGAAGACTGCATTTGTAACACCTTCAGAAGACATTTTTCCTATAACCTTTTCTATGAAATCTTTCAAAAAAGCCGTATTGTATGCTCTTGTTTGAGCTTCATAATCAAAAATACCTTCCTTATTCATTATACAACAGACTGATATGTTTCTTGTGAGTAGGTTTGAAACAACATGAATCGGACTAGTTCCTACCAACGAACGCCCATATCTTGAACGCATAGAAACGTTAAAACCAACTTCATCAAGATAATATATTTTGCTTTCGTCAACAGAGCTAATTGTACTCATAAACTCTTCTGCGTAATTTAATCTTGAAAAAATTACACTTTCAGAATTTCTGCGCTCTCGAATCAGTACACTTCTTTTAAAACTGTATGAAAATGCATCAATGCATGATGCTATTGTTGTCGTTCCAACTTCTATATTTAATATGTCAGAGCACTTTTTTTTAAATTTTGTAGAGTTAAGCTACAATTATCATTTATCCATTCTTTTATTTGTGCTTTATTTTCATCTGTTAAAGCTTGACGACGCACACCACCATTCTGCTTTCTTAACTGATCCTGTCTCATTATATGCCTTGATTATTGCATATATTGTTGTTCGCTTATATCTCATAATTCTAGATATATCAGAAACTGTATTTCCATCTAGATATGCCTCAAGTATTCTTTGCCTTTGTTCGTCTGATATTAAATTATTAGTCATTATGGGTTAAAAAATATTTTGTCAAAATTGGTCCGTAAGATGTCAAAATATGGGTGTAAACCCTGTATTAAACTTTAACAAAAAATTAAAAGTGTTGGTTCAAATTAAGAATAAATCGAAATCATTGTAATTGGTGAATAAACACATTGAGAAGATTATGTAGTGTTCTTTGAAAATTTAAGTATTAAATAACCCTTTGAATTATGCAATGATAAAGAAAAACAAGACTGATATTCACTCGAACAGAAAGTATTAAATCGAGAGGGAAAATCTTTCATCAAATGGTTTTATAAGAAATAATACCAAATAAATTAATAAAATTAAAATAGTTTTAAAATTAAACACAAGATAAAACTTAAGAAAAAAGCTAAAAAATGTAGTTGATGGGAAGTCGAACTCTTGAAACACATTTTTATGATTTTTTTGATTTGGGATTTTTTAATTTCGACATCTTTATTAACTATGTTTATTTATCAGTAGATACTGAGGTAATAAGGTATCAGCTCGAAGTACGAGTAAGAAAATGTAACATGCACACAATTATTTCAATTTCTTAAAATGATTATGATAATGTGGTGTTAGAAAATTTTAGCATGGAGATTTTCTCATTTATCAAATTAGATCGTAGCAAAAAAAATTTTTTCCAAATTGAACTAATTAGTAAAGAATAAAATCAGATTTAATCTTTTCTTGTCCTTTCAATTAGTATACATTGCAAAAAATATTAATATAATAGTTTTACATTTTAACTGCCTCAAGTTAAATTTTTAAGAATTTTTTCCTTGTAATTAGTTACGTATGAATAAAATTAACATTTAGCAGTTAATAAAAAGCAATTACTTGAGAACAACAATCAATGGCTTATAGAGATAGAATTACAAGAAAATTTAATCTCAAATAAGTATAATTTATTGGAAAAAAATAGAGTCGAGTTACAGAAGATCGATACATATGCATTTTCTATACAAATTACTTTTTAAATTTATTTTTAGTCCCATTATTAAAATATTTTTTAATTTTTTGTGTGTTAAAAAAAATTCTTATTTATTGATAAAAACGATCAAAATAAGGAGAATAAAGCAAAATTGTGTAAATCCTTGATTTTTTATTATGGCTGAGAGTTAGAATTTATGCATCAGAATTTTGGACTAAAAAATAAAATAAAAAACTAAAAGGCTATCTTTTTCATTAGAAGATAAATGTTTTTATCAATTTCTATAGGATTAAGAGCGTGTGCTTCTCCCTTAATGTTCATCAAAAGACCACCATATGAGATATAAATTGATCTATGATTAAAAATATCTTACAATGCTTCAACACCATCGATAAGTGTTTCTTCAACACGATAAACTTTACCATACATGACATAATCGAAATGGTCAACGAATGGAGATGGTTCAGCAAGTCGATTATAAAAATCAGGACAAGGAGTGCCATCTTCGTTAAGGGTAGATGATAAAACAAGTCGAAACTTTTCTCCAGAAAACATTGGGTAAATTTGTGTATTAACATCCAAAATTAGGTTGAATTTGAGACTTTCACTGTCAGAAAATACTCGTGAAACTATAATAAGATAAAATTAGAACCTCTCTCAAACTTTTTTCCTCCAATGTCTAGATCTTTAATAACAAAAATATCTTCAAATAACACACCAGCCATGGTGCCTTTAGTTCCGAAAAATACCGAAGTATAAAATTATTCAATGGCTCTCCAAAATACTTATTTATCTCTCTTAAATTATTATGCGATTTTTCTAATTTTTTAACTTTTTATTAACTATCAAGTCCATTATATTTGTTCCAATAATTCATTTATATTTTGCACCCTTTTAAAGTTTTTCTTTTTATTTGTGACCATATCTTTTAAATTATTCAATTTGATTTCTAAATAAATTTTATTTTTGATTGTAAATGAAATGATAAAGTTAAAGATTGAGACGATCAAAACTTACAAAATAATATACTGTCGAGTCTTGATTTTCTTTATGGCGGATTGAAAATTCCCAATTCTTATTAAACTTTTTTTAATAAAAATCGATTATTTTTAGAAAAAAATAGAACTTTAGTTTAATTTTTCTTCTTATTTAAATAAGTGACAGAAAAATGATGTTAAAAATATTGAAATCATCAACTAACGATTCTATCTAATGAACACGTTCAAGGCTGATTCTAAAATCAATCATTTAAAAATGAAAAAATTCACTGATTCCTTGATTGTCATCGAAACGACTCAAATCAACATTTTTAATTTATCAGAAATTTGATGCTTAATGACTCGATTTGATTTTAATAAATAGCCAACCGTGTTGCAATGTGGCTCTTCTCAAAGCAAACTCAATTTTCTCGTCAAAAATAAGAAAGATTATCGTTAATCTAATTCCTTTTAAAATATAATGTATTGTTTATAGAATAGATTAAATCTTAAGCAAAGAGTCAAAGAATTTAATTATGTTGTGCTGTCAATTCAACACATATGAATAGTAAAACTCTCAATTGGTAAATCTTATAATTTTTTATTACAAAATTTCAGATATTTTTTCATTTGAGGAGAAAAGCAATAAAATGTGACTTGATGGATAGAAATTCAAGGGAATTGTAAGTAACAACAGTTTTATTCTTTTTAATGCCTTTTCCTCGATTCTTCCAACTTTTTCAGAATAATGCTACGTTACGTTTTACTCACAAATTTTGTCAAAGAATATCTATAAACTCTTTTATTAAAGTTCTTATATTTTATTACTTAACTATTTTCAATTTTAAATTATAACAACTCTGAAATATCAAAATAGAGGTCAATCAGGTATTTTTTCAAGTCAGGGACTTTCTCAAAAACAACAACTCAGCAGACGATGACCTGTAACACAATACTTTATTGTCAACTTTTGTTCGATCAACTCTACTATTGGGAAGATTTTTGCAGAAACGGCTCAAACGACAATAACTCTTGGTGCAGTACAATAACTGGGTGCCAAAAGTAGTTTAGAACCTCCTTACGTCTTGACTTTTAAATCGTTCGTCTTGGTCTTCGACACTACGTACAACTGTCACTGCAGAAGGAAGTGGCTAATCGTTTCACGTCTTTACAATTCGAATTCATTTATCATAATAAATAATGACAAATGAAACCAGAGAATCGACACATGCGTAGCTCACTCAACATGTTGAATAAAGTTACAATTGATTGAGAGGTAAATTACGTGGAACTTTTTTACAAAAGAACCTCTAGAGATGATCGTGTAGGTTTTCTCTAACCCATACCTCATTTATAAATCATCCTTAGGTACTGCTGAATGTCTACAATAATTTTTAATTTCAACTTTCGATTGATAATAAATTTTTGTTTATAAAATTGGTACAACGCAGTTAATAAAAAGGACATTGACTAAGTTCTATGATTATACACAATTTTGAAGTGTTAAATTATAACTTAGAAAATTTATTTAGCCACTCATACAAATAATTATCTAATCGTGAAAAAATACAAATCGACTACCAAGAAGAGCTTTTTTTAAGTAACGAGTGTAAAAAAATAAAAATAATTTAAAACAAAGCACTAAAAAAACAATCTAGAAGCCACGAATAAGGCAAGTATCCAAGACTGTTCTGCGTTGTTTAATTGCGCACTGTTTAAAAATGGAATGGCTATTGTTTTACGATTAATTTATCAGCCATGTTAATGAAAAAATCTAACAAGAAGTTAATTCAATTTTAATTTTTTTGTATCAAAAAGTAACCTTTTTCTTTAATAAATTAGTTAAACAAACATTGTCACTGCTACTTTCCCATCATTTAATTAAACACAAATAATTAAATTTCTGTTTAATATAAATTTTTAAAATTTGTGTGAATTAACCGGTTGAAGTTCTAAAACTACATTGTAAAAGTTTTTCTGATACTACAATTCGATTGGCGACTGTTGCAGCATTTAAATCATTAAAAGCCATAACGCCCTCTATCCTTGACGTCTGTACATATTTTCCAGTTAGCAATTTTCTGAATGCGGTCGACCTTGATGATATATTTTGATGGATGCGCAGTAAAAATACTTTCGTCGTTGAGCTCTTGGAAATCTTCACTAGTTTCTTTGTAGTGAGCCAACTTTCCTCGTTTCTCAAACGGGGAATGATCAGCTAAGAAGAATTTATCTTTTTATAGAAAAAGGTATGTTAACCTAAATTGTTAGCTTTTATAAATTATTTTAAAAGATTTTATAGCCTCACATTCTGATGAATATCTCCTGAACTTTACACTCATGTTTTTACCCACAACCCTAAAATTTTTCATTAAAGGGTAAATTTAACCTTTTTAAGCAAAGTCTAAATGGCGAACCCGAGATGCTGAATTCTAAGAAACGGTTGTTTAGAATTTTTTTGCAAACAAAAGACTGATTCCAGTATAATAAACTACCCAAAACATTAAAAAACTATTGTTATCGAGCTACAGCATTGAATTTTAAACGTTTTTCTTGGGAAAAAATAACGAAAAATAACATGGAAACCTTAGCGATAAATATTCTTTTGCCAACGTTAAATTGTTTTAATTGATGTGCGCATTGATTTTAAATATTTGAGTTAGAAAAATTTTTAATGATTTTTGATAAAAGTTTGCTGGTAGTTATATTAACAATAAAATAGTAAGACAAAACGTCTAAGTATTCTTATGTATCAAACTTAAAAGTATACTACTGACAATAAAATTTTGAACTTGGTTGCGGCATTATCTAAATTGCGTTTCCGTTCAACATAAGGCATTTGTTTTCCTGTTTTTGCTTGAAAATAGGAAAAAGATAGATATCAATTTAAATGGAACCTTTGTAGCTCTTTTTGTCATTCTAAAGTCAATCTATTTCCTCTTGAGATATTATTTGGTAGACCTCCATCCTCATGATCCTTGAATGATCCCTTGATCTTCTGTTGACAAATGATGCTGTTCTTGCCTTATGTATTCTGTCAAGCCCTGCGTTGGACTATCACTTTATTTCAGATTCATGTATGATTTTTTTCTCCTTTTTTACGGTGAAAGCTTTTAAAGGAGCAGAGCTCCTTATCAATCAGTCATTTCCCACCCCCTAGAGCAGGTTCCGAAGCCAGTTGTGAAGGAGTTAGTCAGCCGTTTAAAATTAAGCGACTATTTTTAAATATTTTTTTATGAAAATCAGAATAATTAAAATAGCATTGAATAATATACCTAATTGTTATTTTATATTATGAAAGAATGATACTAAAATTTGTTAAACTTGTGGTTTTAAATCTCCTTTTTTTATAAAATTAAAAAATAATCTCTGATAAAAATTATCTTAATAATCATAAATATATTTTAAACTAAAATTTTAATTTATTTAAGCAAGACGAAACCGTTGATCAACGGATAAAATATTTTACCTTAGTGAGCAACAGTTAAAAATTCATAACAACTTATTTTAATCGTTACTAATAATTTTATTAAATTTAATATTTTTCTCTTGAAGAATAGGCATTTGTCAAGTAACATAAAAAATTTTTTAACAACAGAGTGAATCGACATTAATGTAAAATGACAAAAACGAGCATATTACAAATACTCCAAATACTCTAAAAAATTTTAAAAAATTATGTAGTGAAATATAAAATATATAAAATAAAATATGAGCAATCTAATTTGAAATAGTGCGCACCCTCAGGCACATGAAAATTATTAAATTTTTCTAACTGACGGTGATTTTGAGTGATGAACAAAAAGAGGAAAAGACAAAAAAAATTTTATGATGAATGCAAAGAAAACACCAATTCTATCTGCCCCTCGTTCTTGTCAACAGAACTGGTTTCGGGAGAATGTTCTTCAAAAAATGGAAAAATAACTAGTGATTTTGATTTTCTTAATAATCTTATTTCTAAAATAATTTTTAAGCTACATGATCAAAATCAACACCCAAGTATTGTTGCAATAATCAGGGCTATAACCAAACATTTTAATGTTTCTTCCCTTGAGCAGATTCACATGGAAAATGAAGAAACTATCTCTTCCTCGGGTAGCAATATTCCAATCTTGTCTGAACATGCTCAAAAATTATCGAAGGCAAATCTTGTCATTCACAGTTTTTTAACTGTTAATCTTGTTTCTACAATAGCTGATTTACAGCTAGCTATTGCTTCCGAATTCAATGTTACGTCATATAATGAACTCAAATTAGGACCTGTGTTTAAATTTCCACTCGTTCAAAACTATTTTAATTTATCGACGAATCAGAAAAAATCGTTTAATATAACTGCTTATCATGTTTTTCAAACATTAATAAAATTTATTCGTATTTTTCCAAAAAAGTCGAACGATATATTTAGTTTTCTTGAATATTTTTGTCATTCAAAAAATCTTCGATCCATTACTGATCTTGGAATTAAAATTAGTTCCTACCGTTCTCTTGTTGAAATCATTGAAAATATCAAAAATTCTGAGAAAAAAAATATTTCAATCATATGTAAAAAATTATCGCTTGAGTTTCAGGAACTTATTGAATGTGAATTGCAACGATTATGTGAAATTTCAGATAAAAATGAAATAAAACCACCAAATCCCATGGCTTTCAACCTGGTGAAAGCTCTGTCAAATGTAAAATTAGAGAACTTTTTAACTGGACTAGAAACATATTTAAAACGGCATAAAGAATGTATGGACCCTGAAAACATTTCCCAAAAACCTCTACAATCAATAATTGAGTTTTCCAGACTGCTAAGAAATTGCATTTCTAATCCAAAGGCTGAACCCCTGCTTCGAATTCCATTTTTAAACACAGTCTTTTCATGTCTTAAAGATACAGGTTCTGATGATATAATTGAATTATTAACTGCGTCCGGATTTGTTGATCAAAAGCATCACCAAGCTTCACATGAATTTTTAAGCATTAAGTTGGAAAAACTTGAGTCATTTGTGGCTGAAAACGGATCGCTTAAATTTACTGATATGTTTAATTTTGAACGTGATGAAAAATTACTCAACGAAGGTATTTCGTTGCTCGATTTGATAAACTCATCCTTATTCCTCAAAGAACATTTTAATTTTTCAATTAATTCTAAGTCTCAAATAAATACTCATACGGTTGTTGATTCTTTGGATCGTTTACTGTCCTTTTGGTCTGGAATTGTACCCTCTAAATCTGCAGAACTTCAAATTTTACGATATTTTGATATTCAATCCTTGAATTGTCTACAAATTGAGAATTTTAACGATTATTATGCGAATTTTACCCCAAATTGTGTTTCGCCTGGTTTTATCGACATTGATGTATTTTTTTGTGGTTATCCTCCCTCTCCATCAAGCTTTTCTTTGTATTCTTTTCATTTCAACCTATTTTCGGATATTTTTTGTCATCTACCAGAGTTAAATCACATTGATTCTTTGATCTTGTTCGGATTCGAATCTTCTTTAATGACCAACTTCAAACCTTTTCCTTTAGTTTCTAAACTGGAACGTTTTTCTACATTTGCTTTATTTTCCTCAAGATTAGAACCTCATAAAGTTTATAAAATATCATGCTACTCATGTCCTCAAACTATGTTAACCCAGGCAGTCTTCGATCTTGACTTTAAACTTGCTCGAGCTATAATCTTGTCAGAATTATTCCACAAGTCAAATCATTGGGATACTTCTTTGTATGTACTACTTACAAGTTGGCTCTCTCGTGCTTTTATCGTCTCCGGCCATGATGTAATCATATGTATTTTATTTGTTCTGAATTTTTTTAAAAAACTTGATGAGCGCATTTCCATTATTCTTTTAGTTCGAGTAATATATCCTGCAGTGGCATCTGCATTTCCAGATAAAACTTCTTGGGATTTATTTTGGGCAGAAGCCAAGAAAATTTCACAAAAGTCCTTTCTTCTGAAAGTTGGAATTTTTGAAAATATTTCTCATCTTTTAACAAATGACAAAATACATGATTTTGTTAATCTTTTAAAAATTTCTGATGTTACTTCCCAGTCTAAGCCAATAAAAAATGAGCAACCTGTCTCAAGCGCTTTTTTTCCAAAAAATGTTAATGTTACCCTACTTAGTAGTTGTGGTTTATCTGATTCGAAAATAATATCTGTTTCTGATTCATCTAATTCTCAAGCATTTATTCCTTCTGATATTAATGCTCCCTTTATTGATTCTCAACTGATTGATAAAATTCGTCAGGAGCAATATTTCATAACAGACAACGTAACCGATACAGCTACACAGAAACTTTTAAAATCTCAACTTGATCGATTTAGTCGGTCGCTTCGTTATCTAAGCGCTGAACTTTACTCTGACCAACTTCACTTTATAAGGGAAATATTTCAAAATGTTGACGATTCCTTTTTAAAATTAAATGAAGCTTGTCCGAGTATTGCTTGGATTTTATCTGATAATTCGATCACGATTTTGTCTAATGAGTTAGGGTTTAAGGCCTCTGATGTTATTTCTTTGTGTGATATTGGTTCTAGTTTAAAAAGTTCTTCCTCCATTGGACACAAGGGAATTGGATTCAAGTCTGTATTTCAAATTACGAATCGTCCTGAAATTCATTCAAACAATTTTCATTTTTGTTTTGATATTCTAAAAAACGGCTCTCTAGGTTATGTAATGCCTGAGATTCTCCCTATATGTAACGATTTGATTTCATCGTTACTTCCTTTTATTGAACCAGTTCCTGTGTCAAATTGGCGCACATGTTTTATTCTACCCTTCAAAGAAAATATTAACATTAAAGCATTGAAAATTGAAGTTTTTGACACAATAAGGCAAGAGTTATTGTTGTTTCTTAATCACATTAAATTTTGTGTGGTTGTTGATGTTGAGTTAAGAAAGCGAAAAGTAATAACAAAAAACCAAACCGAAAATTTAATTTCATTGTCTGCTGATGGAGAAGTTTTTGATTATTTTTACGTTTCAGACAAAAACATTCCTTCTCTTTCTTGTCAAGGTCTCTTCCTTGCATTCAGAATCCCATCTTCTAACAAGGAAATCAATAATTTACAACTTTCTCGTTATCCAATATTTTGCTTCTTACCTCTTAACATTTTTGCATTTAATTTTATTATAAATGCTCCATTTGATTTAACATCATCAAGAGAAACCCTCAGCAACTCTAGTTGTAAAAATACCTCCATTTTTGCATCTGTTCCAGAACTGTTTATTTATGCGTTGCCACTTTTAAAAACACATTTATCTGATATAGAGGTTGATTGGTTTTCATGGATTGTTTCTTACCTTCCATTACCTGGCGAACATTTTGACGCACCGTTAGATGTAGTTTCAAAGAATCTATTTAATGCGCTCAAAAATTTCTCCTTCATTCCTTGTATAGATGGACTACCCTATTCACCAATTAATTCTTTATACTTACCTTCAACTTTCATGGGTCTTTTTTCGGCGAATTCGCCCGATTATTTAATGACTCAACGAGAATTTTCAAGTATTATTGGTTATCATATTACATCTCTTGACCTTGAAAATGCTAAAAATTCTCGTTTTACTATGACTGTAAAAAGTCTTGGTATCCTTTATTTTTCTGCAGAATTTTTTGTTGAGTTAATTATTAAATGGTATAATTCATTGTCAAAAGCTTCTCTTCTTAATTCTAGGACTATGGGAACTATAATCGGTGTTTTGAGTAAACATTACTCTCAGAGTGTTTTTGATGAGAAGATAAAAATGCTTTTGAGTCCATTATCATCTTTACCAATTTTTCCATGCAACTCAACACACGAAACCGCGTCTTCTTTACTTTACGTAAAAAATTACAATACGAATTCTTTTCCTGTCATAATCATAAAATTTATTAAAATTTTAACTCCAAGTGTTATTGAGACCGCTTTGGCCGTCTGCCCAATGAAGCATTTAGTTTTTGGCTTATTAAAAACTTTAGGGTTAAAGGAATTCGAACCTTATCAAACAATAAAAACTATTTTTACTAATTTTTTTGATGATAACTCGATAGATTTAGATCACCAAATTTTGTTTCTTAATTATGTTGCAGAACTTTGGAAACTTGATTCGAGTAAAATTGATACATCCTTTGTTTTTAAATATTTAAAACTTACTACTGAGTCAAATTTAGTTTTGTCAAAATTTGATCGAATATACATTTCATGTCCTGAACTCGTTGAATTTCAACAAAAGTCTACATTTTCTAATCTTTCGTTCATAAATAAAGCGTATTTTAAATATCCGTTATTAATTAGTTTTCTAAAATCCTTTTGCTTAGCTGAAAATTTATCCCTTTTTTCGATCGATGTCACAAATTTCCCTGAACTTTTTAATATGTGGAAACATTTTCCCATACTTTTTTCTAGATTTAATTTGCTGATCGACAACCACTATATTGATACAACAAATCTCTTTCTTTTAAAAGTACTCCTAGAGGGGTCTTTTCATGAAAGGATTTGGCTTTCCCATTATCTTGATAAAAATTGGGTTCAACTAAGGTTTGACACTGAAAATTTATCTTCGTTTATTTTTTTACTTAAAAACCATTCCTGGCTACCCACTCAAGCCAGTCATAAATCATGTAAATCTTCGCGTCTCTTAAATTGCACTCCTGAGATAGTTTCCTTTTTATGTAACACTGCCCCATCATTGTTAACCTCATACAAATTTGAGAACGAAAACCTCATTAATTTTCTCAAATTAAGGCAAGTATTAACCGAAAATGATATTCTGGTCATTTTTACTCATTGGTCTTCTTCTTCTTTCAACTCCACATTTTCCCACATACTTAACATTTATGAAATATTGAAACGGTATATAAAAATGTACCCCAATTTATTGGACTTACTTTTGACCAAAAATCTTCCTCTCATTTTTGTTCCAGATTCCCCTGATGTTTTAAACGAGACTGAACGAATTATCTCCGGCTATTGGGTTCCCCATTCCGATGTTTTTATTTCCGATCCCATATTTAATGGAAGATTTCTTAAGTATCCTCCAATATCAAAATTTTATGAGAATTTAGAATTTTTCACAAACTTTTTAAAAATACCGAATGAACCTTCATTTGAATCTTATCTTTTCATGTATTCAAATCAGTTTATAACTTCGGTGTCCAAAGACGATACCGATATACTCATAGAGACGGCGTCTAAAATAGGCTTAATGTGCCTTCAGTCTTATCCCCCTAAAGATTCGCTATTTTGTAATTTATCTGAACTTTATGAAACTATATCCTCCTGCATTAATTCATATCGTTCTTCTTTTCTTTTAAATGCTGTAAAGCTTATTCGCTGCCTTCCAACTCAAAAAGGCACGAATGTTTCGCCGTCAACTAATTACTTGTTTATTTGTGATGAAATTACTCTTAAAAATACTTTTGACGTTTTCCCTGAAATTAATTTTTTAATTCTTCCTGACAGTGTTTTTTCCCAATCTTTTTTAAAACCTTCTCCTTCCCTTCTCGGCTTTCTTGCATTTTTACGATCATGCGATATTCCATTATTATCGTCTTGTTTTTCGACTTCGATCTCCTCCAAAGATGGCGTCTTGGTTGACAAGAGCAACTGGGGTAATTACCTATTCGAATCAATCCCATATTTGTACTCGTTTATTCGCTGTAAATACCCTTACTACTTGGAAAAACTAAATTCCATAAAAATATGGTCTACTCTTAATCAACTTGACTTTATGGAGCACGCATCCACAATTTTAATAGAAATGCGACTTTGCCATTTCTCAATCCCCTCCTCTGTTAATTGCTTTTTAAACTCATCAAATTCCCAGTTTGTACTTCACGTTCCGCTCTGTGCATCACTCACCCAAATTCGCAACGATGTATTCAGTAATATTCTGACAGAATTTCTCAAAATATTTAACCGACCAGGACCCGCTCTTACTCGAGAGCTTTCGTGCTTCATACGAGACATCATGAGTGCTCCCAATCAACAACGCTTTAACGAAATTTCATTCTTTGGTTTAGATAGAAACACTTTCCAAAAATACAACTCATTCTTTTTAAAAGAATTTAATTTCAAACCACCAAGTAGACAAATGAAATTCAACTACAAGGTCTCATATTCCCATAGCCTCCGGGATCTTGACGACAATTCCATTACCCAGGTCATACAACCCCGTCCAAATGACGATTCAATAACCGATGCCCTTCCTACAGATTCATCCGTCGATTCAATCAAGGTGTCGTTCGACAACAGCAGGAGTTCATACACCGACAGCATCGGTCGTTGGGGCGAAGCCGTTGTCAATCAAATGCTACGAACATCAAAATATCTACCCCATACCAACACCCGTATAACTAACGTTGACTGGGTCAATGAACACACAGAATCCAGACTTCCCTATGACTTTGTTGTTACACTCGCGTAAGTCATTTATTTAACTTTAGCAATGGCGATCTTCTCGAAACTGTCTACGTTGAGGTGAAATCTTCTTCCAATCCCAAATCTCCATCATTTGAAATTTCTGTTTGGGAATTAGAATTCGCTCTTCAACACAATGAAAACTACTTTGTCTTTAAAGTTACACCTAAATCATCAAAGCCTTCTTACCAATCCCTCACTGAGGACGATTGTGTTATCAATGTCTTCAAAAACCTGGCTAGGCACTTGAGAAAAAAATCCCTTAAACTTCTCGTCGTTTCCAAATAATCGATTTTCTTCTTTTCTTATCAATCAATCAAATGTTCAGTATCTTTGTTTTTATTATCGTTTTTTACTCCAAGCAATTATTTTAAATTAACTTTTATCCCCTCCCCCTTCTGCTCCCAACTTTTTATTCATATTTTTATTCACAATCACAATGAACACCAGGCACGAGAAGACACGATATGCCATTCGTTTGTGATCGCTCGCACGATTCAACTCTATGCAGTTTGAGTGAAGTCAATATCTACAGAAATCTCTACAAACTCCGTTTAATTAATTCACAATTGCAATTAACACCAAAAACGAGAACACACGACCATCTTTCGGTTTAAATCCCTCTACTATAACTCTATGTTGTGTAAGTTACGTCCTTTTCCCTCCAATCTCTACTTACTGTGCCTTGCTGACTCTTTATTTTATTACTTTCCGTTAATTAGAATTTTGAATAAAATTTCGACTCCAAATCGTCTTAAGGAACGCAAATTCAATTGCCAGTATCGTGCAAGTAAGAATGTCTTCTTAGTTTTTCTCTTACATCAGCAAAGAATAATATGCTGTTGTGCAGTTTGTGTTAAACTGTCAACTATTCAACCTTTGAAGCTTGTGATGCGAGACTCATACTTCGATTGCATCGACCGTTGCAAAACAACATCGCGGTTAATTATTTAATATGATTTCCTTATCCATGGTCGTAATGTTCACAGTAAACGCGAAGGTATCCATTTCGAACCGAACCTTAGATGGAAATGCAATAATTTTCTCCTTATGAAAATCCCCTAACCATCTGTTAGCTTCTCAGAATCCATGAATATACTCAAACTATCACTGATTACTCGATTTAATCTAACCGACCGCCTCGGTTCAGGTTCGCAATCTTTATTACTAACACCCGCTAATATCTAATTTTGAGACATTAAAGCTCATTGGCTTCCTTCTTCAGTGCTCAAATATCCTTCTACCCAGGTCGACTGTAATTCAAGCCACGTAAGGTAGGGGAGGTGGGAATAGAAAAGGATCGACGCTTGTAACAGCAAAACAATCATAAATAAAATATTGTGTTTTTTAATAAAAGATCATTTAGTTTAATTTTTACAAAACAAAAGGGACTTTAGTAATAGAATGATGTGATAAAAGTTAAGGGGTTCTTTGATAAAAACATTATGGTTAAGATTCGGCTTCTGTCGACGGATGATTATTTTTGAATAAAGTTGAAATCAATTCGTTCGAAATTATTTTGTTCATTGAAAGGTAAAAAAATAATTAAACTTTATAAGTAAATTTTTTCAAAGTTAGTACTAGATATTATGTGTTTTTTTATATTTAACTTTATAGTTAAATTTTTACTTTTTATTCAGCTTTATATGGCAATTTTGTCCATGTTCTCATAGAACATGAGATTGACCAAGGGATCGAATTTAACGTCTGACATTAAAATTTTTGTATTGGTTGTGGAAATTTAGAAAAGAAAACTTTAGTAAATCAAATTTAATAATTTTGTAATCGTCCGCCATTGAATTTAAAAAATTGAAAATCTACGAAAACAGGTGTTGAGTTTACTGCGCAGTAGTAAAATGTTGATTATCGATGAGTTCCTTTTAAAATTGGTTTTATGTTTTAACGGAATAAAAAAATATTTTATTCATGTTATTTTATAAAAAAAATGTAAATGTGACTTTTTGGGTTAAGCAGGTGAAGTTGGCCATTGAAGAACGATTTTTTTCTTCTTTTCGAGGTTGACTTATTAAAGAAAAAACTAAATACTTTATTTGAATTTAACAAATTAATTTTATTAAATACTTTGTGTGTATAAGCTGACCATCATTCAAAATTCCCTTCAAAATTTATATTGAAAAAAAATCTATTATTTTTTAATTTTAAGAATTATTTTTACTTAAAAGTAAAATTTTTGAAAAATTTTGAAATTAGACTGGTTTTGAATTAATATATTTCTTAGGTAAGAATTGTTGAAACACTTTCAGGGAAAAGCGACCGAACTTTATATTTGAATAAAGCAAAAATTTTTTATTATGATTTAAGATCGATTGAATTCAATTATTTTTTTGGAATAATTATATTTAAAAATTTAATTGTGGTTAAGTTTACCTTAAAATAACGTTTTCTTGATATTTTTCTTAGCATGCGCCCTGACGCTAAGATGATGATAAGTTCTTTCAATCCTCAACACCAATCCAAATAAAAAAATTTTCCGTTAAAATTTTTTTAAAATTTTACTTAATCGATTTTTTCTCTTGATTACTCATTAGACCTGAATTTGATTTTAAAAACTTTTTGTTAAATCCTAACCTTGAACCACTTTTTTCTAAGAAAAAAAGGAAAAGTTAAGTTTCTTTAATTAAAAAAAATGTCTCTCTTTGTCAAAAAAGAATTATAATGAGCTAACAAATCAATCATTTCAAACTTTTTCCAACGTCAGAACAATTTATTATATCTACGTCATCACGTGGAATAAACGTCAATCCTTTCCAGAACAATATCATATCCTTTTATGGAGATCAGTCGACAAGAGGCGACAGGGGACTGAAAAAATACAAAAATGTTAATTGTCGAAAATAAGCTTTACTTTTCTGAACATTTACAATTTTTTAATTTAGTTTTATTTTTTTGAAAAAAATACTCTTAACTTTAAATATTCAAAAAAAATTTTTAATTTTTATTTTTTTAACTTAATTTTGGCCTGAATCGTTTCTTTGAAGTCATTCGTGTAATTTTGCCTTCAATAAAGTCAAATCGATCGTTAACAAATAAAAGTTAATTATATATAAATTATCGTTAAAATAAAAATTCATTAAAATTAATTTAAATAAACTTTAAAGTTTTATTTTCCAAAAATTATAATTACAGTCTATTCCGCTGAATTGTGACAGAAAATTTAAGATCACGTGACAGATTTTGTTACAAATATTCTTAAGAAAAAACATGTACAGAGAAATTGACATTATATGTTGTCTCACCGTTAATCGGGGCGACGTAAGCCGATTTTATTCAGTTACCAATACGCCTCGTTTGTGAGTAGTGCGTCAACTTATTTTTTGACAATTTTATTTTTCTAAAATATACTGTTTTAAGAATGCCAAAAAGGGATGTGACACTGTAAAAAAATTTCGTTTTTCGATAAAATATAAGATAAACCACTTAATATAAGTTATCGTCGGCTCGTTGAGATGAATGGCGAATCAAAATCTACCATGTCACGTGTTTTACTACAAGAAAGTAAATTACTTGAGGAATTGATATTACATGAAGGACAAGCAGGAATACTCAAAAAAAACTCAAGGGGAAGGATCTAGATGTCGAAGAAGTACTTTATCAATGGCTTTCTATTGTAAGTGGCAAAGGCTGAAAATAACGGCCCAATATTTAGGGCGAAATCAAAAGAGTAAACTAAAAAACTGGGATGCAGTGATTTCAAAGCAACTGATACTTGGTTATTGCAACGGTAAGCAAGACATGATATCAAATTTATAAAAGAAAACAGTGAAAAGAGCAGTGCCTACCACGAAATTGCGAATAGTGGAAAACTTAAAAAATCCCAACGTCTTTTCGAGAATTTTTGTACTGATGACATTTAGAATGCAGATGAAACCTGCCTTTATTATCGTGATAGGCCAGAGGTTCCTTATCCGATTAACACATTCCACTGTCTAGTTATAAAAAAGTATATAGAGCATTACTGCGTTAGCCTGAACAAATATGTTTAGTACTGAAAAATGAAACCACTGATAATATGAAAGAGCTCGAGACCTCGATGCTTTAGGGATCTAAGAATGGAGGGTTTACCAGTGGAGTATCACGTGAACAAAAATGCGTCGATGACAAGAAATTTTTCGATATTGACATTGTAGTTGGGTCCGAAATTTAAAACCTAAACAAAGAACAATTTTGCTTCTTGCTGACTATTGTGTGGCACTTCCTTATTAAGACAATCTACAAAATAGAGAGCTATATTTTATTCCTCATAATACCAGGCCGTTAGTGCAGCCAATGGACAAGGAGTTAATAAAAAATCTTAAGACATTGTAGAGTGTGGAATTGGTTATCTACACATTAGAATCCATTGATGAAATTTTATTAACAAGTTCCAAGACAGTCTAGACAGATCACTTCAACAATTTAACTTTGTAAACAAGATAGTTTTTCGCTGATAGTTGGCGAGCAATAAAAACAATCATAATAAGGAACCGTTTTTATGTTATGTCGCTTTAAACCCTTAATTAGTTCCGAAATTTTTAGCAATGAAGAAAATGAGGATTTCTTGCCAGTTCATATCATTAAAACTGAAAAATTTTCAACAATGGATAACAATTTTTCATTTTACTATAATATTGAAGACTTTGAGGATTTAACTATTGAAGGTATTTAATCGAAACATGAAAATTTTAAAGATACCGATAAAGATGATGGGTCACCTGTGCCTCTGACTAACCGGGAGGCTAAAAAAATGTATGTCCGTGTTCCAACGTTATTTTATGCAGGAAGGAAGTAAAGAAAGTCCCTCATAAGACTGGAATACACTTGCTGATTTTGTCAAAGTTAAATGCACCAAAAACATAATCAAGACTTCAGTTGACTCCTGTTTTGCATTAAAATAGATTATATCCTTATCTCTCCATTTATATTTTTAATTTTGATTTTATTTTTTTTAAAGTTTTTTTTACTTGAGTATTTGTAATTTATATGATAATTTATAGTACCTAACTGTAATTTACAGTTTCTAAGAGTTAAAAAAATAAAATAATTGAAAAAAATATGCAATGTTTAATTTTGTGTGTGTATTATTCGTTAATAGCCTTAGTCGCCAAAACCAAGAAATGAATTGAAAAAAGTTAAATTCGCTTAATTTATACAAGCTCTTAATTGTGACAAAGGCAGAACTCACGATGTGTCTCAGTTAAGCGAAATCGTCTGAACCATTAATAAATTACCAAAAGTAAAAAATATGCAAAATATCGGTGCTACTTTTGTCAATTTACTGTTTTATTGAATCGATAAAAGAAGGCCCCATTTCTTATCAAATATCAAAATTAGCATGGTGAAATCGATTTTTTTTTCTACAGAATTCTTTTGGTACTTTATCTCTTTATTTTTATTAAATAAATATGCATGGACTTTGTTTAATTTTTTGAAGATATCAGTTTTTATCAAATTACATCCATATCCGTGACATTTATCGCATGAAGGCAAACATCATCCGAAGGATAAATTTCGAAAAATTTGATCTAGTAGAGGTTGTCTGTGTTGTGGATAGCGCCTGGATTTGACTCTTATAATTAAAGAAAAATTCATTATTTGAAGAGGAATGCAAAGAAATTATGACCTGATACATATCAACTCACTTTGAAAAAATTTAGAGCCCTCTTAAGATGGAAAATGTTAAATTTTAGTCTAGATACTGATAGCGCTGGACAAAATATAGGGTTTTTTTCAAAAAAGTACCAAAACCATAAAATTATACGTTTTTTTATCATTTTTGACGTTGGCTTTTAGACCCTGAACTACCTTTAAAAAATTTAAAGTTAGAGTTGGATGCTGTGCCTTTAGGCAATTTTAAAGCCCGTAGTTACAATAACCTTATAACACATGGTTGGACATGTAATTGGGGTTGATCTATGACCCTTGGATTAGGTTTGTTGTCTATGAAAACCATAGAACTTTACTGAAAAATAATAATTTAAAGTAATGCTAATTTTTCAGTAAATAAAAGAAAGGAAGGATCCAGTCATAAGCCCGGAACCTCCAAGAAGTACGAAAAGCATTGAACAATCGGCTTGGTCTTTTTGATTCGAGAACCTTTGTCAAAGAGAGTTGGCTACTTGTATGGTCTTCCAAATACAATCGTTATTATATGGCCAGTGGTGAGTCCAAAAAGAAATACCAGAATTATCGGTATTGAATCATGAGAAAATATTCCTTTTATTGATGGAGGGGATCGGTCATTATTGCACAGATAAAATAATGGAATAAATAAAAATCTGGAGACCGAAAGAATCAATAACGAAAAGGACCCTGCTTCAGGCTGTATAAAAAATTAAGGCTACCCAAGGTATAAAAACACTTTGATAGCGACCAACCAGGTCGGCGCCGGTAAAGGTCAGAAATACACTGACGTGTAAAAAGTATGACTCTTGACATTGAAAATTTTCAATACCTTTCCATAATTGGTCAGAACTTGTTGATGATATTGTGATCAATAATTTAGGGAGAATAAATATCATGGTGGACATGTTTACGAACAGTGAAACACCGTCGATCCATGTCTGTATATTTAAAAGACTTGACTTCTTTCAGTATTTTGTAAAAAGAACGGAATTGCTCAGGTAAACTTCCTCTTGCCTGAATAGAAAGCCGTTGTTCTGGTCAATTTATTAAAATTACCGTTTCTCACAATTTTATAGTAGTCCTATATTAATGAAAGGGTCACCATTCGTGTGAGAATAAAATAAGATACCATTGACAACACGAGGATAAATATTGTGTTGATAAAAAAGACCATTCCTTTTGCTTTAGGAGTCAGTGAAGCTAAAGTTCAGAACCAAAAAACTGGAAATCAATGCAAGTTGGAGAAGTGCTAAAATAAAACCAGCAAAAGCCTGAGGTTTAACTGATCGTTATACTTGTCCAGAATTAAAGGTTGTATAGCAAGTGAATGGATAGAGACCTGCATCGTCATATAACGCAGCCATTAAAATTATTGAACAAACTTAAAGTTTTTAAAAAAAGATACTGTTCATGATAAATGTCACTGCCAATAATGCAACCAGTAAAAGAATACCTTTAGAAATAAATAAAGTTAAAACCCTGGATATCAAATCCGATCAAAAATGTAAAAATGACAAAACCGACTAAAACAAGAGTTTTAGAGAAAAATACTCGATAAACTTGCCGTATTCTTTTATTAGTTTTTATGAACCTGAAAAGTATGGAAAAATTCAAAATATTCCCAAGAACCACAGGTATCATGCTTGCGACACATATCATCGATGAAAAGTATATTCTTATTTTACCCTTTTCAGGAAATTGATTTTCGAGAAACTGTAGTTAATAAATCTTCAAACCACTAAGTTATTGAGGATCGAGTTCCAGGCAAGTAATGATGACACTCCGAAAAGGAAAAAAACTAACGAATAAATTATTCTATTTTTTTTCAAAGTAAAATACGACTGAGGTTTTTCCACAGAATTTAATTGGAAAAAGTTTATTTCTTTCTCAGAGTCCATGCTTTGTTTGACCTTGAATATACATATGAGATTACAGTTTCGGACGCCATCCTTAAAGTCAAATAATTAGTAAAAATACGTTAAATACATGATTTAAAATTTATAGTGAAAACAAAATTTTGAAACAATAAAAAAATATAAAATTTATTTTTGGTTGAAAATTTGATTTTGAAATGGAAAAATTATGGGTATATACAAAAAATGCAAATTGAGTCTCAAAAATCATTGTCATGTCTAGAATCTAATCTGATAAGTTTTAGTTTCAACAGATTAACCTTCACCAGAAATATATTTTGTCCCTTTGGATTTGAGAAAATACTTTTTTTGAATAAAGATATTAAGAATTGTTGAGTAAGAATTAAGGCTTTTATCAAAATTGACCTCTTTAAATTTAACTGTAATTTACGTTTAATGTAAAAAGATTTTACCATTGAGATCCGAAAATACTCGAATATTTGACATATAAATATTTTAACATTAATTTCATTAAAAAAATAGTAAAAAAAACACTATAGCAAAATAAAAGGTTGTATTTCAAGATAAACGTTAAACTAGAGATGGAAAATTAAGTATAATACAATGAGGTATCCTTAATTGCCGATTTTATTTTTTTATGATAATATTTTAATTCTTTTCCAAAATATTGACCAATTAAATAGATTCAATAATGAAATAATAATTTAAAAAAAGTAAGCTAATGAGATAAAGGATGGATTGGGGCCCTCACTTACCTTACAGATTGACTTATCTCTTACTAACAGTCAAAATCGTTGAAAAGCATAGGGTACTTCATTGAAAAATTTTTTTGAGCACTATGAGAATTTATTATTCTTTTAAAGAATTAAAAGCATTAAAAAAGTTTATTAATCACAAAGCAAGGTTACTATTTTTACCATCTCATGAAAACATTCTAAAAATAGTATCATAAAAAATTCTCATTTTCAAATACCACCAAATTTAGATGGAATAAGATCATAAAATAAAATATTAAGAGGTTTTATTTCATTTTAGAATACAAAAAGGAGTTGTTGACACTTCAATTTTTGAAATCGAAAAACGTGTGTTTGCGTTTGCTGTGGAGAAAATATATGACAAGAAATACTTTCAACTTAAATGAAATCAAACCAAAAATAAGTCAAATTTTTCTAATTTGTAAAGAATTTGTTAAAAAGTTTTTTTTATTATTTTTAATCTTATAAAAGAAAAACAAAATATCGACACAGGCCTCATTTGAAAAATTTTAAATATGACACTCTCTACGTGGATAAATGGAGAGTAACAATATTAAAAAATTTAAAAACTATTTTTAGAAGATGATAAATTTAATAATAAAATAAACAACCATCCCACTTCAAGGTTTTCAAAATCTCTATTTGAATTATTTTTATGATAGATGCATCAACATACTATTTTTTCCTTAAATGATAAACGCCTTTGAATATCAAAATTTTACAAATAAAAGAATAAAAATAAACAATAGAAAATTTTTTATTACATCTAGAAATTAAAATCTTGAATGTGAAGTGCATTGAATATTCGTTTTACGGTGAAAAAATCGAATCAACAAATTTTTATGGAACAAATTGCATAATTTCCTCAAACTTTTCAATCTAAATTCTATTTTCTTCAAGAAATTCTGCTTTTCTTTAACTGGAAAAAAGGGAATTTTATTTGACGACGGGATACTTATTTTCGATTTAAGATTCGACCACTCTTCTTCAATTCGATTAAACATCAAAAAGTTGGCAGGTAATCAAAAAAGTTGGTAGCGACTGAATTAGCTTTATTCCTACATCATTTTCATAATAGAATAAAATGAAGTATATCGATTATTAATTTTATACATTATTAATTTGGACTAAATGCCTTAAGGTAACCATTTCATACAAATAACTTTGAAATTTTAGTATGAGAGACCTTAGAGTACATCTTATTTTGAATCAATATCAGGATATCAAGAAGTCTAATTTAAGGTTTGTTAGGTGTATGACCATATTTGCTATGGTTAAGCAGCACTGCATTTTTTAAAAATTACCCTAGAATCTTAGAAATGAAAAGATTGGTATTAATACCATCAAGAATTAGGAAGGGTCTATAATAAGATTGCAATTTTATATAAGTGAAAGCTAATCACTCTTGTTATTTTTATTCGCATGCTCTCAATTAAACCTAAATTTTTTAATTTTTTAATGGGTACTTTCAAGTGTAACATAATGCATTTTCAACCTCATAACCCAAAAATTAAAATATTTACAAATAAAATTGCTATATTTTAAACTGTTATGGGCCGGTTTATTTCATCTTTTTTTAAGAAACTCAAGGTGATACTGATAATATTCGTTTGTAATTTACCTCCCCCTTCTGAGATTTTTTATAAATAAAATCAGAATTCTTACAAGCTAGGCCTTGGGATTTTTACCCAGATTCCTGACAATTTTTCTTAAAGAGTCAGCAGTTCCGAGTGCTTTTTTTGTTTCTCTTTTTTTAACACATTTTTTTTCTTCATTTTAGACTTGGATTTCAGTACTAAATAAATGTTAAACCTTCTTATCACGTAATAATTAACTGTAAGCACACAGGTCGTCTTATTCTTCTAAATAAACTTTTTTTACATTTGTGACATTTTTATTCATTAATTTTGTATTTTTAAGGTGATTTTTTTTGTACCACTGTTTTTCTTTAAAAATTATTTTTTGAAAACTCATTTTTTTAATCTTCTACCTCATTCTATAAAGATTAAATCCCTAGGAATCCATTGGCAAGAAACTTTTTTTATGAAAACCTTTCCAGCGTAAAAATTAAGAGTTTTTCAATTAACGAGAATAATCGATATTTGACGCATTTATGGCTCACTTCTGAAAGTTGGCTATTTAACCGAATGTAAAAAACACAAAGAATTATCGCCGGAGGGATTCTAAAAATATGATAAACATCCTAGTGTCGAAACTTAGATTTTTTTCAAATTCTATAGAGAATGATATACTTCTTGCTTTAAATGTAGTCTTTAAGCTATTTTTATTGACTTTTATTCATAGCCAGAGTTAAACAGTTTCATATTCCTTAAAGAATGGGGTGATTAATTAAATTTTTATTCCCTTTAAGTTTCTGTATGACTTGGTGAATTCTTTGAAAATTAGATTCTTGAATTGATTAAAAATTTTGTTTAAATTTCTTTAAAAATATTTTTGGGATAATTTATAAAAAAGTAAATACAGGTTGTAGAGTGATGTTTGAAGGCATATGTCGGGTAGTCACGTGATTTGTCGTTTCTCACTTTAATTTAATTTAGTAATCTAATATCAAAATTTAATGCACCGTATAACCAAAAAATAGTTTTTATTCTAATTTAATTTTTATATATAATCGCAATTATTTATTGTTATAAACTATTAATTAGTCAATTTAAGTAGTGAATTCGCTTGCGCGCATTTTTTTCTTAATTCATGTCAATTAATTCCAGATTTAAAGGAAACGCAATATAATGCGAAGTAACTCTTTACAGGGCTATTCATAAATAAATACTTAGATACTGATGTCAAGTTTATTGATAAACACTATTAAAGTCAAAAAATTTTTAGTTTGACTACTTTCGAACCGCATGGCTGAAAGTAAAAACAAGATCAATATTACTGATAAAATGTCTAAAATCATTGAATTGTTTTAAGCACAAAAATCTGCAAAAGAGATCGCATTCTTGACAAATCTAAGTTATTCAACAATTGTTATGGAAATTCAAAGAATTGTTAATTCTTGCGATGAGATTTCTTTCAAGTAAGTTTTTTAAAACCCTCCAAGAAAATCAATTCATAATTCATCTCTTTAAAAAAAATAAGAAAAATGTTTGGAAATAAAAATCATTAACTCAGGTTGGAATTCAAGAAAAATTATCCATGAAAATCTCTCTACCACAAATGTCACGGCATTTAAAAATGGCTACTTAAAGAGAAAAAGATTAATGAAACCACCAGCGGCACAAATTACCCAAAAAAACTATTAAAAATGAATTTAATTTTGTTCAAAAGTAATGGGAATTACTGGTCCAAACATTCTCTTTTTAGATTAATCTGGATTTAATCTTCATACCCCATCAAATGATGGATATCCGGCGATCAATGAAGATCCAAAAATCTACCAACCAACCTCCAATGGAAATAATATTTATTTGTGTGTAAATATTTCAATCAAGGCGTGGAACATCATTAACTCATGAATGGTGCGTTGAACGCTAAAATGTTGGCTGAATTTATTTCGGAATTCATCGGAAAATAATTTATATAAAGAAATCAATTACCACGAATGAATGATGTCAGGTTTTACCAGTCTGATTCTGTGTAATAAATTTTATTTCAATTTTGAGTTATATGTTTATTCCTTGCATGATACAATCCTGAACTTAGTGAAATTAAAATTTTTTTTTAGTGATCAACAATAATCTTTATTCAATTAGACCCAAAGCAAGCTCGAAAATTGATCTACTTAATAATATCGAGAGAGCAATCAGCATAATTCCTAGGGTGTTGGGTGAATATTATAGGTTTTTCTTGGAGAAAGTCTCAGCGACTTTAAATTCAAAATTAATTTCCTAGCACTTTATTTTTTATGAATTAAATATTTATTTATGAATACAAAATATGTATTTATGAATAACACTGTAATTAAATTAGTAGCAATAAATGAAGACTCTTAGCGTTTAAATGCCATCAAAGTGAAAATGCAGTTTTTATTTTTGTTTTTTTCCCGTATAATTTTATTTAGTTGTAATTCAAGGTATCTCTTAATAGTTTAAGCATAATTTTTTAATCGGTTGAATTTTATAAAACTATATTTGCTATAACGCTGAATTGAAAAGGTGGTTTGCAAAAAATTGAATAGAAATATATTAAAAATAAAATAATTTTTAATGTTTTAATTTTTTTGGGTGATTCAAAAATTTATGAAGACAAGCGGCCAGCAACGCCGATCAAAATATAATGGAGTAGTGCTTTTCTGTATTAAAAGATGACGAATTCAAATTTTGAAGCTGCAGCATTTTTGGAAGAAAAGTAAAATTTTTTATATTGTAGAATATTTTCTGAAGCGTATCTAAAAGCTTACGAAGAGAAATTTCCCGTCAATTTTAAATCTGGCTTTTTATCAGGAATCGAAGAAGGTAGAGAATATGGAGAAAAAGTATTTAATTTTTAATTCTAAGTTAGGAAGTCTCATCTTTTTAGCATACAAAGAAATTAAAAGCAAACAAAATTTGTCTATCAGTAAACCTAAATTATGTTTAATCTTTATTTATTTTAGATAATAAGCTCGAGTCACTGATCAAGGAAGGTCAATTACTCGATTTTTCTAAAATAAATTCATCATTTCATTCAGACCAAATTACCTTAATTAAAACCTACATCAAAATCGTATGAGTTTTCTTAACACAGATTTCCACATATATCCCTGAATTTAACAAATTTTCTTCTTTGTTACCTACTTTTGAAGAATTATTTTAGCTTAATTGATATTCTAACATGATTAATCTGTACAATTTGTAGAACCAGTTATTTTTTACTATTTTTTAAATTTTTTCATTTTTAGGCTAACTTTTAATGAGATTTTAAAATGTTATTTAACATAAATCTTGCATCAAAAAATTTTTTTTGCTTAACCATAAACTTAAGTAAAAGCATGAAGATTGTAAAATAGATCATTGTCGTTATTAAAATTAACACAGTTTATTATTTAGTAATTATTATTCTCAATTTGTTACAATTTTTAAAAATTTTGAAAGAAACGGCTTATTATTTTAGTGTTTTAACTTTTTTATTCTTCTTATCATCATTAAATTAGCGAAATATCTTCTTTTAATAAATTATAAAAATCAAACATTTTAGTTATTGTCTTACTTGCCTAAAAAGCGATTTACTCCTACCAGTTTTCTCAATCTTATTTTGGGTCAAAATAGCCGGTAATTTTTTATCTAATAAAGTAAAAAAAAAACTTAAGGAACAATTTAATTGTAATCTCAATAATGTAATTCTTTTAAATTTTATATCAATATCTGAATCATCAATGTCTTAAAGTGTATGAAACGTGGAAGCAAAAATCAAAATTTTTATCAAAGCAATAATTTGGAATTTTCAATGCCGTAAATATCGATTTTTGAAAATTTAGCTAAACAAATCAGCTAAGGTTAAGTGAATCTTAGGTATATTAAATGAAATTGTGAACTTAATGGTAGTTTTGTGTAAATTTTTCAATTTTTTATCCGAATAAAAAGATCAAACCATTTAAAATGCATTTTAACCAAACTGATGAAATTTTTTAACCAGCATCATACACTCATATTTTTTAGTTGAAGACTGATTATGTTAAGCAAACACCTAATACAAAGCATCGAGTTCAGACAGTCTTCTGCGTTAGGAAAAATTGATAAAATTTTATGTATAAAATTGACATAAATTTAAAAAATCATTGCTGTTATTGTTTCTTATAAAAGGGGTGATTCTTCAATACCTTGAATATGAATCATTTTAACTGAGAATATTAATTTTAGACAACGTAAAGAAAATTTAAAAAAAATTGAAACAGGTTAAAAATACATATGTTTTCATTAAATTAAATACACACCAGATATGACATAATGAAATTTTGTCTGAGACCTATTTAGTAACAAACATGAATTCATTTTATCAATCAATTCTCAATCATTAACTGTTGAAATTTGGTAACTTTAATCTTCTAATTACCTTTTAATAATTTTTACTTACATTTTTGAGTCTTCTAACAAAAAAAGATTTTATCGATCAAAGCTTTAACTATTCCTTAATTAAACATCATCTACTTGCTATAATTTTTTATTTCACCCTGGTCAACTTTTCACAATTTTTATTTTGAAACTTTCTTTTAATTTCTTTAAAAATTAATTAAAAACTTTCATATATTTGTTTGTTTTTATTCAGTATTAAGTGCAATTAATGTCAACAACAATAGAAACCAAAAATGTTTAAGCATTAATAAGATAACTGTTTTATTTTCACATAAATTTTTAATTTTAAAATTTATACTTGTTATTAGTCTTATTTCAGAGTAAAAAACATAAATTACTCAGGTAAAAGCTTTAAGTATGACGAGAACACAATGCCGTTCAATTAGGTCTTTTAATCGTAATTTAAAAAATTACAGTTATCTTGAATCCTAAAAATTTCTTATTTATCATTAAATCTTCATTTTAACTATTTTTAGATGTATTTAAATCTAATTTTAATGATTAATTAACTCAAAATAAAAATTCCTAATTTCTTTAATAATAATAGGAGACTAGTGCTGTAAAAATGTATCGGGTTTAAATCATTGCTGTTCAAATTAACAAATTACTATTTGATCATAAAAATTACGTGAAAAATTCTTTGAGTACAAAAAATAACATCATTTTTGATAAATTTAGTGATTCCTAATTTTTTAAAATTTTGTAAGTAATACAATAAATTATTTATTCGGTACTTAAAAGAATACTATTAATACCCACACTTTTTAGTTTATTAAGCTTAAAAAAGATCCGAAAAACATAATTTTTTACAGAGTAATCAAAAAGCGTAATTTATTAATCATTTTATCAATAAAAGATTAGATTAGTTTTTTAATGAATAAACCCCATGAGCAAAAACATTTTTCTGCTTTACTTTAAGATGGTCGCAATAATAGTTGATTTTGATAAAATTTGAATTGCTTTAAAGTTTTTAACTACCTTTGTTTACTCATAAATTGATATTTTTTAAATTAACAAAATACCTCTTTTACTTTAATTTTTTTATACATTGTCTATTCAGAAAATAAGAGGCGTTTAATTATTCAAGGTTTCTTTTTTTAAACAGTAACTATTTTATCAGCGACACATGATTGATTTTAATCAAAAAACTCATTAAGAAGCGTGTTACAAAAATCTCCTGCTATTTTTGGCATTTTATTTTTTGACAAAGACGAACCGAGGTAAATAAGGTTCCTTCATATCTAATTTGGGCATTCAAGTAGCCAACAAAATTACAAAGATATCTCTTTGGTTTTGAATTAATTAACAATGACTACGCTTCTAGAACATCTTTTTTAACTTGCTCATCTCCTTCTTTAAGTTTTTTTGAGAGTACTCGGCGCTTTTATCTACTGTAAAGAATCGTTTTATTGTCTAAAAGGAACTTTTAAGCTAACTTGAAAGCTCTTTTGACATTCAGAAAAATCTCGGAGCATTAACTTCATTTACAATCTTGGATATTGGTTTTAAATTTCGTTTAACAAGGCCTTATTGAATACATTGCTGATTTTCAACAATTAGTTCATTGTCATTTCACAACAATTTCAATTCTTTTTGATATTAAAAATACTGTCAGATGTTCTTTATACTTGCTAGAATTTATCACTTTGTGATTGATCGATCCTTCAATGAAGACCCATGTCAAAACATTTTTATGTTATTTTTTTGGTTTTGGTGACCTATCTTCATTTTTAATTAACTTGAACTGATGATCGTGATCAAATAAACCTTCTATGACAAATATCTTTTTTTCTAATGTCCAGATATAACTTTTTTCCCTTCTCAAACAAATCGTCTTACTTAAAAAAAACATTAATTGCTATAAAAAATGACGACTAGATAGTTACGATTTGATTATTTAAATGCGACAGATTGTTGTTTTTAATTTTTACAACTCCTCGGTCTGTCACAAAATGGATTCTATGGTTTTTCAAGTCAAGTCCAAATTCTGTCTAAATTTTCGTAAAATTTAAAAAACTATGTTAAATTTCAAATTATCATTAATTTACGCTTTTCCAAAGCATCCAATTTTATTATTACACACTCGAAAATTTTTGGACCCTCAAAGCATGTTTCTTGCTTGACCTACACTCAAAAAGAGTCATTGTAAAATATTTGCTATTTCTTACAAATTTTTTTCAAATCGTTTATGAACTTTTTGTTTTCACATATAAAAGTCAAAAACTGTTACCATTCAGGGTCAAAAAGACTGAATTTTCATTCTATGATTTTTTCAGTGATTTTTGGTATATAGGATTTCTTCCTGCTTCTGCTTCGAAAGTCGTTTACCTTCACCGATCTTGCTTTCGCAACTTCTCTTGAGTACTTCTTTTGAAAACAAGACTGACTCATAAACTGCAGTTACTGTTGCTATTAATCATTACATTTGTTAAACTAAGACTTTTTCTTTCTAATCAAAGTTGTAAATTACCCCTGTCCTTATTTGTTTTGAGTAAAAGTGTCTTATCAATATTTTCAATCTTAAATGGATTCATCATCTTCCAAGACAAAGATATTCTTCCTGATTTCTAAAAATTTTATTTTTGTTTCTTTCGATTGACAAGATATTTGGTCTGAGAAAAAGAGAAAAAATATGTCATTCACAGTAGCAAAATTATTTTAACCGATGGAAATTACAACGATATAAGGCTCCCGTAAAACGCCTTTCTTTAAGAAACTAACAAATTTATAAATTTTTTTAAAATATCCTGCTTTTTATATGGTCCAAACAGAATATGTGGTATATTTTTCGCACTTTTTCCCCCTGACCACCAATAACCCTGACTTCCATGCTAGAAAACTAATTGATTGATATGCGTAATAGATCGATTAACTTGAATTCTTTCGCTCTTTCTACTCTTCCCTGGATTAATAGTTTTTATGTGTTTTTTACTGAGAACGACGTCTACCTCAATAAATCTCATGCCCTCTCACTTCATGACATTTTTATCATATTCTATGAAATTTTGTCTAAACAAGGTCTGTCAAAATTAAATCAGAAAAAAATTTTCCTCACTCAAGCAAAGAAAAAAACACAAAGCCATCATTGTTGAAATAACATGATTTTACCAATTATTGAGAAAATTACCTCAAATTTACCGTTCAGGTAATTTAAAGATTATGATTTTTTAACAACCCTAATCACAACAGAAATGCATTTTATTTTTTTTATTTTATTTATTTACGAAAATCCCAATTTCAATATAATGAGAATAATTTTTAATCATCAATTGTCACTGTGAATTGTGATTTCCATGTCATGCCAAAGTTATTGTAGTCCAAAAAACCAGCTCCGAGTTACCTGACCGCAGTTTACATTTCTTAAAAGTTCGCAATAATATTTTTCTATTTTAAAGTGTTTTTTGAACAGACTTTTCCTTCGAAAAAAACCGTTGAATCAAAAAACACACTTAAAACGCATAAAAGTCCCTTATTAGATTGAGTTTAATGTTAAAATACCAATTGTATATGACGAAAGCAACCACTGACCATTGATGGGTTAAGACAGACTATTCAATAAATTTTAATATTTCTCTTATTTTAAACAGGAATGATTTATCAAACTTCAATAAAGGCCTTCGTGAAGCATCTCCAACTTGCACATGCAATTCAGTCTTGCGCAGATAGAAAATAGCATTAAGGATAATTCAGAAGACTATCCATTCAATTACTCTTCCAAGGATAAACTCGAACAAATTTTTCCTTGTTTCAGTGTACAACCTACGACAGGAAAATCCTTTGTCCAACAATACCCGATCTGTATCCTAATGAATAAAAATAATTTTTTTTACTAAAATTGACATTTTATTACTATCATGACTATTCAAAAATTAAAAATTCTTTAATATTTTTTAATCTTTTCCCCCTCGCAATTAAATTAGAATTTTATCTTCTGGTGATAACTTTGGAGGGTTTCGAATCAATCACTTCAAAGCTCTAATTTTATTTCGATTTTTACATCCTTCCGAGGCAATGGACAAAAGTTGTGTTCCTGCTTCGTCTTGTATTTTAGCTCTTTACTCTTAAAGTTTTTTTTTCCATAAAGATTTTTAATCATTGATGATCGTGAGAAAACTTTTTTCAACGGTCAGTGTGGATTTTTTTAACAATAAAGCTTTGGTGGGTCAGAACCATTTTTTATGTCAAATATCACATAAGAAACTTGACACTGAAGCATTGTGCCAAAAATAGAGACTATTCATTCACGTTGTACATTTGCGATTTTTCTATGTTAAGTCTTCCATTCTTGTATTGAAGACAAAGTTATTTGCAGAATTATCTCTTGATATCGGATTGTCTTTCCCACGAAAATTTACGATAAAAACTAGAATTAACGGATCATTGATTGAGCGTTAAATTTTAATCGTTTCCAGTACTAGAATTCGCTAAATAGGAAACTTTAAAGCTTATCTTAGGTCCAAACGTTTCTTAACTGTTCTCAATATTTTTACTCTTTATGCTGCTCTTCCTAACTCTGAATTTAATCCGTCTTAAAAGAGCGTAGCCTGATCATGCATATTTACGTAAAAGAATCGATCGGATATATTAGGCAGGATGAGGTTAAGGTGTTGTAGTAGGAGTTAAGTTTATTCTTATGACCATCAGCTAACCACCGATGCGATATTCTGTTGAGAGACGAATCTCACCAATCCTTCTAACCAAGAGAAATAAATTGATTTGTAATTCCCTGTGACAGAACTGAGAGATTGTTTGTATGACACTCAGCTTCAAAGGTTAAAGTTTCAAAAATTTTAACTTGTCTATCAATAAAACGTTTCATTGTCAAAGGGCACAAAAAGTGCTGTTTGACTCTTGAACGATATCAAATACTAGAGTGTGATATTTTAAAAAAAGCTCGTCGTAGGGGTTGGAGCATTAAATTAATAAATAAATAACAGTAAGACTAAAATAGTGGACTATTGACTAATAACAAAAGAAGAAAACTAAATCTAAATTAGTTTCATAAAGTTTAGTAGGTGAAGGAAAGGAACGCCCCAGTCATGAGTCCGACACCAAGAAGAAGAACAAACAGCATTGAAGAATCAGCTTGGTCTTTTTGATTGGTAAACCTGAGTTTGATGAATTTTAATACTGATAGGGCCTTCCGAATACAATTGTAATTATATGACCATTTGTGAGTCCGAAAAGAAATACGAGGATGATCGGTAGTGAATCGTGTGAGAGAAAGTTTTTCATATATGGTGGGGATCTTTTATTATTGCACAGTAAAAATAAAGGAATAAACAAAATTCTGCAAAACGATAAAATCAGTAAGGAAATTGATCCAGGTTTTGGCTAATAAAATGTGCATCATTACCCATGGTACAAGAAGGTTTTGGTAACGTCCCAGGAGGTCGGAAGCGGTAAATGTCAAAAATACGCACACGTGCAAAAAATACATTTCTAATTGATTAAGGTCTTCAATACTGCTCCATTGTGTGTCGGTTTGTGTGGATGAAATAGTCACCAACAATTTCGGTAGAATAAACAAGGTGGTTGTCAAATTCAAGAAAAGAGCAAAACTATCGATCCACGTCTAATTTAATTAAATCAACAACCTTTTTAAAGATTATCCAAAATCGATGAAATTGCTTAGACAAGGATATGCGGTCTTGATGAGAGAGGTGTTGTTCTAAATGATGAAGGAAACTACCTTTTCTTACGTTTTGATAATAGCGCTAAATTCAAATAAATGAATACTGTTCGTGTCAGAAAAAAATAAATGAAGATTGAAATCACTAGAATTACTATAGTGCTGATGAAGAACATCATTCCTTTTGTCTTAGGGCTCATTGAGGCTTAATTTTGAAATAAATAAAAACTTGGAATCAGTACAAGCTGAACAAAGGCCAAAATAAAGCCAGAAAATGCATAGAATTAAAAAAATGTTTCTACTTGTCCTGCGTTAAAGGATGTATAACATGAAAAGGAAAAGAGACCCGCATCATCGAATAATGCAGAAATAATGACTGGAGAACATACTTTTTTAATTTTGTAATATTTACAATTCATTATAAACGCTATGGTGATCAGTAAAATGAGTAAAGGGATTCCTTGAAAAATTAAGGAATTTAAAACCTCGCACATTTACTCCTATTAAAATTGTGAAAATTATAAAGCCAGCAAAAACAATGATTTTGGCAGTCAATACACGTGTAACTTGACGTAATCTTGTTTGAAATATTTTTACCTGTAAAATACTGCCAAATTTAAAATATTTCCAAGAACAACGGGTATCATGCTAGCCAAGCATATCATTGATAAAAATTTTTCTTTTATTTTTGGATATTCGCCAAAGACACTTTCAAGAAACTAAGTAAAATAAATTTCGGACCATCAAATTATTCAAGATAGCATTCCAGGCCAGTAAAGCTGCAACCCCAAAAAGGAAAAATGCTGATGAATAAATTACTCTACATTCATCAATAATATGATACGATTTAGGTTTTTCAGGACAGCGCGACTCCCTAGTGCTCATATATTTCTTTTCTTTTATTATAACGGAGGCCTAAAACAAAAACACAACGTAACTGCTTTCGACGCCATCGAAGAATTTTATTAACTGACAATGAATAAAATAATCCGGAGTGATAAAAGCTATTTATAAATATTAAATTCTATTTATAGACTTAAAAATATAATTTTACAACTCACATAACAATTATTAAATTTGAAGAATCAGAATTACTTCAAAAAAAATAAGAATGTAAAAAATTAAAAACGGCTCATAGTGAAAATTTTACCACAAATTCTAAATAAAAATAGAAAAAACATAAATTTACTAGAAATAGAACGCAATAAGTGTTGTTGTAAAATTTACTACCAATTGTTATTTATTAATTATTTTACATGAATTTTTATTATAATTTAATTAATTCAAGCTTTAAATTGGGTCTTATTTTAATATCAAACTTATTCTTAAAATTTAGAAGTGTTAAAAAAATTGATGATTGATCGAATTTTTAAAAATTTCTTTTTTAATAGATATTTGAAAACTTTTTTATCAAAATCCTCTGTTGCTATTATTTTTAACTAAAATAAACAAATCGTTACTCCGCATAATAAACATGCACAGTTTTGACATTAGTAGAAAACTCTTTTGAACATTTAATTATCAAAATATAAAAAAATAATGTTTTTGGGCTCAAAATTACTTCAGGTATAATTTTATTGAAATGCAAGTGGTACTTGGACAAAGGAAATGATATCTGCATGGTACGATAAAAAAATAAATTTATTCATTCTTTTAGCATATAATTTGATAATAATACAAAATTTGAATTATTTTAAGAAAAGTATCAAAAATATTATTTTAAGGATCGTCCTTTTTTGGTATGTGTACTTGTCTCATGTGTATTTAATATCAGCATTTTCAATTGTTTAAACATTTCATTTTTTTCCTATTATTTGCATTTAAGATTTTTTTTACTTTTAGCCATTTAAAATATTCATCGCAGTGTCTTAACACTTAAAAATATAAATTACTGTAGTTGTGAAAAGTTCAGGTATTCAATAATTAAAATACATAGTGATAATGTGTTATTTTTTTAGCATCAGGATATTTTGTCACCTGTATGAGCCATTTAGACGTTGTTTTTGCACTTTATTTAAACACTTTTTTTTTGCAATTTTGTGTTTGGAACCTACAAATACAAGCTAAATTTCGTTTTTTAATGGCATAATTAGTATTATTGTAATTAACATCACTCTCACACATTTCGATGAATTTTTTGCTTTTTGTTGAATTTGTTCATTATTGTATAAATATAGTACAATATTTTAGTCAATACGAGGAGGACATCTTAATTATTTCATTTTAACAAAATTATAAATCAGAAGTTGTCTTTTTATTTAGGAAAAGAACCAAAATTAAACCCATAGAGCACTAGAACTTAAAATAAATAAAACAATTTATCAAATTGAAAAGTTTACAAGCACAAAAACGACACGTAATTTGTAGCTGAATTAAGCAAGTCAAATGCCTCGTGTTTTCATTTGCTTAATAGGTGTTATATTTCATTTTTTGAACTTAATTTAAATAACAAATAAAGTAAAAAAATTGTCTAAAAATAGTCTCATACAAAAAAATTAAAACATTGTCAAATATTTATAAATTTTATTGGAAACACATTGCAAGAAACCAGCTCGTGCGGGTAATATTTTCAAAAATTTCTTTAAATGAATTTGAGTCTTCGATTGATGTAAAAAATTTTTCTTTAAAAAACATTGTCTTCAAATGTTTATTATATTTTATTGAAAACATAGTGAGAAATTAGCTGGTATATTTACACGTGGGAAAAATTTCTACCAGCGAATTAAAGTTTCAGGTTTATGTAAAAAATTTTAATAAGAAATCAAAAAACAAGATAGTCGAACATTTAGTAAATTTTTTTGGAAACATATTGTGAGAAACCAGCTCGTGCGGGTACGGGTTCACGTTACAAAAATTTAAACCAATGAATTGCAGTCTTAGATTAATGTAAAAAATTTTTATATAAAAAATATCAAAATATTGTCCTCAAATTTTTGTTAAATTTTATTTGAAACATATTGTGAAAAACTAGCTCCGACAGGTAGACGTTGCAAAAATTTCTTCCAATGAACTGAAGTCCTCAATTGATGTTAAAATTTTTATTTGAAAAAAAAGAACATTGTCTTCAAATATTTAGTAAATTTTATTGAAAACATTGTGAGAAACTAGGTGGTTGGCATACACGTTGCGAATCTACACATTGCAAAAATTTCTACCAATTAATTAAAGTTGTAGATTGACGTAAAAAATTTTTCTGTAAAAAATAAAAAAAAATTAAAGTCAAATATTGCCAAAATTTTATTAAAACATTTTATGAGAAATTAGCTTATATTTACGCGTTGCAAAAATTTTAAACAATAAATTAAAATCTACTTTTTTCAATCAACTATTATTTAACAGAATCCTTATATTTTCGATTGAATTAAAATCTTTAAGTGATTACTATTTTCTTGACCATCTTCTGTCGTTTGATTCTAGAATTTAATTAACTGATAAAAGATTGTCTTTTTTTGCAATTTAACGATCTAAAACGTGTTGAGTTTCAAAAAGTAGACTCTAATCTCGAGAAAGACTGTATTTTAAAATTTTTGTTCAGAAAATGAGTTTCCATTTAAAATGGTAAAAGCAGTGTATTCGCATTAAATCATAATTCGATGCCTTGGAACCCTAATAATTTTACCCAAGAAGAAGTGAAAAAAACTATAAATTATTCTTACATCAATTTTTCATAACCTCATTCTCCAATGGCATTATTATTATGAATTTTCTCTTTGGCGACTTTGTTGAGTATTTGATGCTCTCAAGGAAAACTGAATAAATGGCATTTGAAAAACACCTTTGACTTACGAAACATGACTTCCTATTTATTTCTTTGTCTTTTACTCAAAATCAAATAATCTTAGACATATATCCTTATATTGCAAAAATTTATTCGTTAGAAAAATCGAACAAAATAATATTAAAATGATAAATTTATTACTTTCAGCAAAAATTCAAACTTATATTCGGAATGATCGAAGCCAAAAAAAATCAAAGTTGCGTCCAAAGAAATTAGCCAAAAAAATGGGATGAAATTTTAGCTTTACTCTAAAATTATTCAAGATAAAAAATTGAATAGAAATTGAGGAATATGAAAAATTTTAATTTTTTCAAATTTAGGTTTATGGTAGATTTAAGGACTCAATTCAATCTTAAAGAGGTGTATGTCAAAAATAAAAATATATTCCATATCAACCCTTTAAAAATCCATTTGTCATAAAGAATTTTAACGAAAATAGCTCAATAAGTTTTGTTTTCTCCTTTTAATTACTGATGTCTTACACACTGTGTACTGTCATAGTTAAAAACCATTTTTTAGATATAAACATTCCAATTATTTCTTATATTTTCAAAAAGAAAGAAATTAATCAAGCGACACGAGTAAAAATTCTTAATTTCACGAAAAAGAGCATAACGGAAGGCGACTGGAGAACTCATATCAATTTCTTCCACCATTAACTAAAATAAAAAACGAAAATTTACCAAAGTTAGGCATGCGTTCTTTGGCTTGATTGTGTAATCAGTTTTCAATTTATTTGAAGTTTTCTATTTTTAGAATAATTATAAAATGGGGTAAATTTAGGGTTAAAAAATCTATTTTTTGACCAAAGATAAATATTGATATCGAATAAACCTTTCAGAAATTATGAGTCAACAATAGCGAATTTATTCTTAATGTATTTGGAAATTTATTTTATATAATTTCCAAATATTACGGAGATAACAACGTTTAAGTTGTTCATGTCATCCAAGAGAAAAATCGGAATAATTCATTAATTCATTGATTAAACATTGTCTTCGTGCTAATTTGAAATAAATTTAAACCCCTTATTTTTTGCGAGATAGGATTATAAAATTTTATAAAATTTAAAAACCTTGTGCAAACTTTTTTAATGAGTTTAAATTATTTTTTAAATCTAAAATAATGGCAATAAATACCACCCCTTTCAGCAGCTTCTTGATAGAATTATTTACAAACAAACAGTCCTGAGCATTTTTAGCATTAAAAATTTTTTTTTATAAAAGACAGACAAGACCAGAAGCATTAACCATAAAAATTTCTCTAAAAAATGGATAGACAAAAAAAAAGATTTTATTCTTTGAATCAAAAGACACAACAATCGAACGGTGTTATGTAATTTATAAAATCTACTATTACTAATGAAAATTTTTTTAAATTAATGCTTATGTTTTATCAAAAGCAAAAAAATTTTATTTTTTAATATGACGATTTTTCTAGACAAAAATATTAATTTTCTTGAAGAACAATGAGAGTACGAGATTTAACGGGTTTTCCATTCTGCCATCCATTATCAATGGCTTCGTTTTTTTCGTTTCGGCAAAGTTTGATTTTCTTTCTACGATATTTTTGTTTGCATTTATTACTCTTTTTAATAAATTCCAATTCCTTTTTAAAAGCTTCAAATTTGCATGTGATACATTCATCGAGTGTTTTAAACAATTTAAATCAAATGTCCCAAACATTTGATTTGTATAACGTTGATATTAATCAATAATGGGTTTATTAAACCAAAAAAAACTTATTTATAGTTACGAATTTCCTGCGATAATCACTAATTTTGTATCTAGACGATTCAATGATGAAATACTCCTTTTTATTTTAAATAATAGAACCTCTATCGTTTTAGTGTATTCAATTATTTTACCGATTACCAAAAAAAAACTTTTTTAAAGTTAAAAAAATGATAACATCTAGCATTTGATATTTCTTTACCAATTTTCAAAGAATGTACAAAGAATCTTGAAAACGCCGTTCTATGACGAATATGACTGATAATTGAATTGGTGGAATTCCAAAGGTAAAGGTTCGAATAATTAAAATAACTTCATATAATCATTAAAGTAACTCTCAATTTGATTGATTCCATCGGAAAAATAACTTTTGGAGCTAGAAACTCAGAATTTTACTGAGAACGAGTCTTTTTCTGTACCAATAGCTAAAAATATAAATTAAAATTTATTTAACAAATTTCCAAGCATCTTGTCCATCTGATGAAAACTTGAATATAAAGACGACATAAAATTATTTACGCCTCATATTAAGCACAAGTTTCACCATTCCTTTCTCTAAATCAATGAGTGAGTTAATAAAATCATGTCGCATCTTATAAAGTATTTTAATTTGCACATAATTTTATGCTGAATTGATTCAAAGATTTAGTTTAAATAAAGGAAAATAATTCTTAAAACAATTTAGGTTACGTGGTAGAATTGGTACAGTTTTTCTCATAAAAAAATTAATACTTAAATTTTTTATGCTGAAGAGATTTAGAAAAATACATGTTAAAAAAATTCGAAAGTATACTGTTGCTAGAAAAAGTCACAAGAGATCGTTAGTCGAACTTGTTTGATAAATATTTGCAAAACATTAAACCTATGAATTTTTCAAATCAAGGATTTAAAGGTGTCCTTGTTTTCGCATGCGAACACAGGTTAGTAAACCAAGTTGCCACCAAAATGATAATTCATAAATTCATTTGAATCAATATGTAAAAATAATATTTTAGTTAAAATTTTAATAAGATTAATAAATGTTTCAAGACAAACATATTTCATGAAAATTCAAATTTTAAATTAATAATACACTGTTCGAAAAAATGCACAATGAGACCCTAGCTCTATTTGGAAATATTTGTATCATTGCGTCTACGTCATCACTTGGAATAAACGTCGGCCCATCCAGGGATATTCATAGCTCTAAACATATGGTCTACAGCAGGTTAGCCAGGCCAAATACGGACTCAAATTCAGAGTCGGTGTTGACAGATGGCCGGTTCACTTATTTAAAAGCTACTTTACACTTGCGACCTACTGTCTGGCCGTCCCCATGTGCGCCAACTCATTGCTGTTGTTAGGGTCTTCACCTACATCATCTGGAAGGGAGTTCTTTCTGCTTGAAGATATTACCCTCCATGTCCACTGCACTGAACCCTGGGAGTTGTTATACTGAGCTTTAACTGAGTGGTCGTGTTGCGTCTTTAGTAATTAATCAGACTGGCACTAAAGGTCAGGGATCAGGATTTGACAGGGAGAGACTATAAGTTAAGCGTCCCTGGTCCATGGCGACTGGAAATAACCCAGTCAGTGGCGTAGATTAAACACCAGATCCACCGCCAAGAAATATAATCGAATTAGTTTTGTTAATCCATGGAGGAAAATTAAAAAGTTTATGCCTGATATTTATGTTTCCATCGATATCGGTTAAAAATTATAATTGTATCGTTTTGATTGTTGAATAAAAAAATATTTTCATCCACTCAATTTGAGATACATTAAAGTTAATTATTTTAAAAATTATAATCTGGTTGATCGGTAAATTTTCATAAATTCTAGCGTTAAATCATTTGTAATGTCGTATTATATTAACATTCTTAACTTAGTACCTTCTTCAGGTGTCGCCAACAAATATTTGATTAAGATAACACGATAACAATAACAAGAGATGATTATGAGTTTAAAAAAAAGCATTAGACAAATTGAATTTTCGAATAAAAAATTATTAACCTTTAACGACAGTCTAAGGTACTTATTCAATCGATAAAAACATTATTCGAGATTTTAATGAAGAAAACTGTTTAAAGGAGTGTCCCAGAGTTAAGTAATAGACTCCAAGGTTTAAAGGGGAAAAAGCGGAAAATTTAAAAAATTGACTGTGTAAAAAGAGAGATAAAGTCAATCTATAATTATGAATTTTTGCATTTATAGTGAGAATGTTTCTCTCAAATTCAAACACATGTACTAAAATAAGGCTTTTTATGACCCTAACACAAGAGCTTATGACATTCATGAAAGTGCAATCGACGTTTTGAGAGATTTTTTAAGGATTAATTTTTTTTTTACAAAACGGTTTTTTAAAAAATTCATAAAATACTTTATTTATAGATGTGTCATAAATTTTTAACATAAAATTAATTTCTGTTGCATAAGCGCTCTTCTCCGCACTTTGTTTTAATGATTCAAAATTGAGTCTCTTAAAAGGAGGTTTTGATAAAATAAATTGTGAGATACAGTATTCACTACTCAATAGATAAGTGTTTGCGTTGAATTCTACAGTAAAATAACTTTTCTATTATTGAATTTTTGAATAAAAAATTAATTTAAAAACGCTGTCCAATCCATAGAAATTAAGGATTTACCGCTAAAATGAATTGCATGTGATAATTTGTAAGTTTTAAGAATAAAAAGCATTTGAAATTTTCTTTGTTTTACTCTAATTTTTATGTACAGTCGATTCTGTCTAATAAAGAAATCGGTTAATTGGGATAAATCTAAAAGAATGGAACCCAAAACAACAAACAAAGAGAAAATTTATCAGCCTAACTGGGACAATATTTCGATTAATTAGGACAGTAAATTAAAGATCAGATTACGTTTTATGTTACACATATTCTAAAAAATATATTTGAGAAAGTGGTATTATGTGGAGTCTCACAGCTGATCGACACACAGAAGTCGATTTTATTCAGTTACCAAACACCTCGGGCTTGTCCACTGTCTTTATTGTTGCGTATTTATTCAGTCCCCTAACACCTCTCACTTAACAATAAGGGAATTTATTTTTTGACAATTTTATTTTTTTGAAATTTGACTCTTCTTAAAATGCCACGAAATGATTTGATAGTTTTTAGTAAAATTTCTTTGCTGGATAAAATAATAGGTCAACCACTTTACAAGTTATCGTCGGTTCTCTGAGATTTATGGAATACCAAAATCTACCATCGGGCGTGTTTTTTACAAGAAAGTCAACTGGGTAAGTAATTGCGATTGCAAGAAGGATGAGCAAAAATATTGAAAAAAACGCAAGGGGAAGGATCCGGAAGTCGAAGAAGCACTAGATCAATAGGTTTCAATTGTAAGTGGCAAAAGCGATAATATCAACTGCCCAAAATTGAAAACGAAGTCAGAAGAGTTTATAAAAAACTGGAACGCAACGATTTCAAGTAAATGATGGTTGGTTATCGAGATGGAAATAAAGAAAAAATATTAAATTTAAAAGCGCATGGTGTAAAGGGCAGTCCCGAATAGTAGAAAACTATCGAAATTCTTACTTTTTTAGATAATTTTTGTGCTAATTACATTTACAATGAGGATGAAAGTGGTCGTTATTATCGTACAAGGCCAGACGAATCCTTATGCTATCAAATAACGCACTGTCTGGTTTTAAAAGGCGATGCACCGCAAAACTGTGTTTTGATGTACAAACATATCTGGTACTGACGAACGAAAGCTACAGATCATGGGAAAAAGCGCTAGATCTTGATGCTTAAATGATGAAAGAATGGAGGGTTTACCTGTGGAATACCAAGCAAACAAAAATCATAAATGACTGTATAATTTTTTTGAAATTTTCTTACTAGTTGGGACTGAAATTTCAAACGAAAACAAAGAAAAATTTTTCTGCTTGTTGCCAATTGTCAGACACATCCTCATTTAGATAATCTACAAAATAGAGAGCTAGATTTTCTTCCTCGTAATACCAGGTTGTTAGTACAACCAATGGACAAGGGGGAACAAAAAATCTTAAGACATTGTATCGTGGAAAATTGGTTCTTTACATATTAAAATCCATTGATGAAAATTTATTAACAAGTTCCGAGACAGTCTAGACAGATCAGTTCAAAAAATTAACTTTACAAACAAGAAATTTTTTCGCTGATAGTTGGCGAGCTATAAAAACAACCACAATTCAGAACTGTTTGATGTTATGTCGCTTTAGCCCCTTAGTTATTTCCGAAATTTTTAGCAATGAAGAAAATGAGGATTTCTTGCCAGTTCATATCATTAACACTGAAAAATTTTCAACAACAGATAACAATTTAGCATGTTAGGATAATAAAGAAGACTTTGAGGATTTAACTATTGAAGGTATTTAATCGAAACCTGAAAATTTTAAAGATGCCGATAATGATGATAAGTGGTTACCTGGGCCGATAGCTAACGGAGAGGCTAAAAATGTATGGCCGTGTTCCAAAGTTATTTTATGGATGAAAGAAGTCGAGAAAGTCCTTCATAAGACTTGAATACGCGTGCTGATTTTGTCGAAGTTAAATGCACCAAAAACATTATTAAGACTACACTTGACTCCTGTTTTTCGTTAAAATAAATTTTATGTACCTATTTACTCATTTATTTTTCACTTGGTTTTCTTTCTAAAAAGTTTATATTACATAAGTATTTGTAATTTATATGATAATTTATATTACCTTAATGTAATTTACAGTTTCCAAGAGTTAAAAAAATAAAATATTTGAATAAAATATATATTGATTAATTTTATGTGTGTTTTATTCGTTAATGGCCTTAGTTGTTAAAACCAAAAAAAATGAATTGAAAAAAAGTTAAATTCGCCTGATTCAGACAGCCTCTTAATTGGGACAAAAAGGCAGTTATCAATATGTGTCCCAATTGAGCAGAATTAACTGTACTTAAAAAAATTTGCTTTAAATAGAAGAATTTTTGATAAAAAGTAGTTTTTAAATCACATGAACTTAACATTCTTAAAAAATAGATTGGTATTTTATTTTTTGTTAAAAAGAGAAACCTTGATTGATGGCAGAATTCATCAAAATTTGATTTTTATTCTGCCGTTACCGTTTTTTGCATGAAATTAGAGAAGTGGCTGACGTGTACAATTCGCTTAACATTAAAATGGCTGTTGGTTGTGAACAACTGTCAAACTAATGTGCAAAGGATTTTACATTCGTCATATTGACTCTTAGAAATTAAGGAATAAACAAAGAGTTTCGACTAATCCGCCGAATAGAAAATGGTCAAATGTAGCAAATTGTTGTGCTTAAACCTAGTGATAAAAATCGTTGTTATTTTTTACGTCGTATGCAAATAAAAAATGTAAAGATTTCTTTTATACTTGATTAGAGATAATTTTATTTATGAGATAAATAATGGGTGTTAATTGAAAAAAATTCGTACAAAAATGGTTGAAATATAATATTTTCTTATTTGAGCACAAATAAAGCAATAAAAACACCAAAAATGACCTTATTTATCAGTAAAAATTAAATAAAAATATCAAGAAGAAAATATACCATTTATTGAATAATCATTGCGAAATATAAAAAATTTAAAATAAAGATAAATTATCGATAATAAAACAAGAAAGGGAAAATGATATTACCAAAACCATTCAACCGCTTAAAAGCGGCTTAAAGTAACCCGGTAATTTCAATTTCCAACTGAATAATACATGTCGAAAAATAATAATCGTAAAGAAAATAAAAGAATACATTTATCCCCAATATTTGTCAACAATGGCAAAAGTTCTTTGAGTTTACGTGAAAATATACAAAACTCCCGAGATAGTAGCCACACTCTGCGAAAATCATTTTCCCTGCAAGATATTTCTATTAGAGTAAATCAAAATAGTTCAACTTCTAACGATAATTCAGTAGCGCCTAAAGTTTGTTATGATGATCGTTTCATACCCCGACCCATTAGAAACCTTCAAATGGCTCATGATACTTTAAATGGTCAACTTGATGATGCTAAACGATTTACAGCCGACCAGTGTAAAAATTTAGTGGAAGATGCTCAAGAAAATTATGACAGAGCACGGGCTTGTATTTCAGATTCTGAACTCAATGAAGACCGCGTTTTAACTTTTACTAAGCCTCTTCCTAAAAATTTTGGAAGTAAATATTAGCTAATTCAAGATGGAATTTCAACTGCAGTTGATTTTGTAAGAACTACAACATCAAGACCAAAATGGCGCCTAAAAAGATGGGTGCCTAAAGATCCTGAGCGTGTTCTGGATGCTCCTGAGCTTGTCAATGATTTTTGTATTCACTTGATTAAAAGCTAGATTTAAATGTATTGGACTGGGGCGGTGATAATTGTATCGGTGTTGGACTTGGATCAGCTGCATATTTATGGAACGCTAATACCGGGTCTGTTTCTAAACTTGAACCATTTACCGAGGTGGAAGGGTCTCAGTATGTGTCAAGTGTCAAGTGGTCAGGCTGTTCTCCTGGCAGTTGTCTTGCTTTAGGACTTAGTAATGGTGAAACCAAGGTAAGATTAAGCTTTTAAATTCCAGCTTTACGATGTCAAGACATCCAAGTGTCTACGGACCCTTATCAATGGGACGGATCGAGTTCCTGCACTAAGTTGGAATGAGAATATTATAACGTGTGGATCTCGTCGCGGGGTTATTTTCAATTATGATGTGCGTATTCAGCGAGCCCATATATCTACTTTAGATAGCCACGAACAGGAAATTTGTGGTCTTTCCTGGTCGACGAATGGTTGCCATCTAGCAAGTGGCGGAAATGACAACAATGTTTACGTTTGGGAAAAGACAGGAGTTGTATCAAGTAGTCAACCTCTTCATAGCTTTCATTCTCATCGAGCTGCCGTCAAAGCTTTATCATGGCATCCAACTGAATCAAATATTCTCGCTACCGGTGGTGGAACCTCCGATCATGCGTTGAATTTTTGGAATGTTTTCAATGGAAATCACCTCTCATCCATTACTACTAATTCGCAAGTAGTTACATATTAAATTTAGATAAGTGGAATCCTTTGGAACCCTAACTGTAATGAGTTTGTCACTTCCCATGGTCATCCCCAAAACCAATTAACCTTATGGAGTTATCCCGCTATGGAAATGGCTGCTCATCTAATAAGTTTTTACCTTTAAATAATTTAAGGCCATCAAAATAGAATTCTAGGCATTACTCTAAGTCCAGACGGAACTTCTATTGCTTCTGTAGCTGCTGATGAAACTCTTCGCCTTTGGAAATGCTTCGCCCCTCCTCCCAAACGATCCCAAAGTGAAAATAGATTTGCTTTCATCGATAAATCTCGCTTTACTGACGATTAATTTAAAAACTATTGTAGATGTTGTTCTCATTTTTCGCATAGTTTAATCTCCTCATTTTTTCATTTGTTACACTACAAAGTAAATTTGATACAAAAATAATGAGGTTTTAACATTTTTCAGAAATCTCATAAATTCTGATTTCTATCCTCTCATCAACTCACATCGTTGCTATTTTCGCCTTTAGCTTACCTCTTCAAACATTAGATTAAGCCATAATCTGTGTTATTGTGTGAGAGTTTATTTGAATTGGAATTAATTCAACAGTAGCCCTTATTTATGAAATCCATATAGTTTGTTAAGGTCTCTTTCCTAAACCTTAAAAGTTAGCATAAAAAATGCTATATTTTTTAAAATTCATTTAAAGGACGAAATGATTAATTGTTTTAATCACCCAAGTGAAAAGCTATCGTTATGTTTTTCAGAATTTTCTGCATTTATGCCATTATCCATTAAGGTCGTTAATAACACTGTCGCTAAAAAATTCACACTCTTCTTGAGTCAACTTTTGTCTGTATCACAGTTTGGATCAATTTGATCTTGCTCGTCTGTGTCTTTTTTACCATGTTAATCATCTTCTGCCTATCCAATCTGTTCAAAATTTCTAATCTTCAAGAAACCTTTGACAACCGTCTGAGACCGAAAGTCGTTCCAAGGCTTCCTTGAATCAAGTTGGGACTAGAGGAAAAACCCGTCTCATAGAGTTTTCATTCTTAATCTATTCTTGTTGGACAGAGACCACTCACCATATTTATTGTCTCCTCATTATGTTCTTGAATAGTTTATTCAGAACCACACCTAGAAGAATTAGCATAAATGTCAAGCCACTAGGAATAAACGCTTGGGTGATGAAAAGCGCAGCCCTTCCTTTTTCCAAGATTAACAGTGATTTCTTTGAACTGATCCGACACTTAAAGGGATTTCTCACACTCGAATCTAATGCTTTAATGATTTTTGATCTTGAAATTTGAGACAAATATAAAAGCGTTACTCTTGGGTGATTAAAAAGTATTCATTGGAGAGTTTTGCTTATTTGACTTGGCAGACCTTGTTCAAACAGGGTAGTTCATGGTATACAACATTCCGTTTACCATGTTAATGTCTTGTTTGTATCTCTCCATGGTCTATGCTGCTGTAGCACCAAAGAAAGTATTTTTCCACAGGAAGTTGTCAACAAGAGGCAGAACATTCTTGATTGTGTCTAAAACACTGACACGACAAGTATAGTCCTTTAACAAACGAATATTTGCGAAATTATATTAAGAAAAAGTCTTAACATGCATTAGCTTCACCAAAAACATCGATTTAACTTTGACAGGTGACAAGTCGACAGCAGCAGATTTAACGAGAATTATTGTTGGTTTTGTATTTTCATTTAAAAATTCTAACGCATTAATCTCGTTGTAACACTCTTTGTGATCAATTTTTATTCTTTGTGTGAGGAGTTGTGCTAAAATTGGCATAATATGAGTTTCTGTTCAGGCCAGAAAAAAGGGTCTTGATTAGAGTCCAATTGACTCAAATCATTTTTCGTTTAAAGGAAAAATATATATTTCTCTCAACAATTAAGCGTTTAATTATTGAGTTTTAATCAAGTTATAGCCGCCAAAATATGAACCGCCTCCTGTTAATATAAAGCTACATCGATAAACAAGACTGTTAAAAAAATCCAAAACGAGGTTAAAATTTAATATCATCTTTTAATTTGGACAAGTCTCTTTATAATGAAATGAATTTTGAAGTATTGAATTACAAGCTCTATTACATTATCAAAAAGGAGTGAATAAAATTTTATAATCAGTTATGGAATTACCTAACTAGATCATGAATTTCGATTTCACTGATTGATAAAAATGATAATAAAAAATAATTTAAATTTTTAAAATTTGTTTATATGATGTAACTAATTTTCTGCATATTTTTTAAAGCCGAACAAACACGGCGATTTACTATCATTAAATTTAATGACGGTTTAAGTCCCTAAGACCCTATTTATCAACGAAAAAATTAATTTTAAAACATGAAACTTCATAAAATATTAAACGGCCTTTTGTTGGGTCAATTTAAAGTCGGTGTCTCAAAACATGCAATTTATTATTTGATAAGTGCTGTTCAAAGGACTTTTTACAAGTATTCATAGCAAGAAAATGATTGAAAAGCGATAAAATTTAATAAAAAGTATAAAATTTGGGTTCGAACGATCAAATTTGTTGGACATATCATTGTCTTTCCCTGTCTGCTATCAGATGAGTGTGATCAATGATCAAAATTAGAATTCCTTTTGAATAGCTAAAATGTATGTTTAAATAAACATTATAAAGGAGAAATTCGTTTTTGCCCCTCTAAACATGTGTTTTGGAATTTTTTTCTAAATATTTTGATTAAGGAAGTCTGACTACTGATTTTGCGTTGATGTTCGTCGGCGAAAATATGGCGACAACTATGACCCTTTTAGCATCTTTTAAGGTATAATGTCGTGATTTTTCGTAAAAAAATTCTCGCCACATTGGGTTAATATTTCCTGATCTGGTTATTAACCTAAGAAAAATTTTGTGTTTTTGGGTGAGTAAAAGATTTTTTGATAAAAATGATCAACCAACTGAGCTTAATTTTATAAAAATTACTGTAGAGAGTTAAAAGGTATGTTTTATGTATTTTTTGGATTTAAAACTTATCTTTATATTTACAAAACTATTTTTTTCGTAAGGAGAAATTTTTTTAGATTAAAAGGGATTAGCTTAAAAATTAGCATGCTGAAATATTAAACAGAGTGAATTTAGACACAGAGAATAAATCAATATTAAAAAATGACTTAATAATTTTAAATAAAAGTTTAATTTAAATAAAAATACCAGTTATTAATTTTCAACTAAACAACATTTTTGTAAATCACTCGCATAAATTCGTGTATAATGGGTCTTTTTAGTTATCTAAAGACCTTAAATTTTTTGAAAAATGATTTTAACATACGAGCGGATTTATTTAAAAGAAATTTTTACATTCGATACCATCCAAGAATAATTCAACCTTCCCCTATTCATCCATGTAAAAAATTGAAATATAAACCAAGACAAACAAAAAAGGTTTTTTATATTATCATGTTAGCCATTATCGGAAGAAAAAAAGGCTGCAGCTGATCTGATAACTCATCTTATTGGTGCTGTAAAAAATGAAAATTATCCCTCTGTTAGACTTCTGCTTTGTTTTGAACAACATGCCATGCTAGCTTCTGAAAAATTCTATTATAGTACATTGTTTAAAAGTTTTGGTTTGCGAATGTACAAAATTCGTAGCAGCATGGTCGATTATGTCTTTCGTCGACATCATCTCTTTGTTCGTTCCCTCCAACCTTTATTTTATTGCGATAGTTTAATAGCGGCTTCATTTATTAATGATCTCCAAGGTTTGGAAATTTTTAAATTATAGATCCGCTAAAAATTCTTATTCCTCTCTTATCCGAATTGGATGGTCCTCAACCAAGAATGTTTTTTGTTGACCATCACGTTCCAATTGAGAATCGGTTTATCCTCACCGGTGGTAGAGTTGATTTCAATGTTTATACAGCAACTCATCTTCGCCAGCTTTCTAATCTCCCTCCCCGAAAAAATCTATTGGGAGATATTAGCAATACCCTTAATTCTCTACCGGCATTAACCGCATCCCACATACTTTACCCAGCCACTTCTCTAACGCAGAACCTCACATATTTAACCTCAGATAACTCAAAAGTTGTAGATTCATAAATTTTTACTTTAATCATTTTAGTCAACGATGCTTTTTTTACATGACCTTATTAAGACCTCAAAACCCCTCATCTCATATGCTTTACTTGCAATTAGAAGCCTTTAAGACCTCAAATTAAAAAAATTAGTTTAAATCCTCTTTTGATAATCCTCCAATAAACTTCATTTTCTAAAATCGTAATTAATAATCATGAAAGAATAACAAAAACAACAATATTAATATTATTAAGGAAATAAAAACGTTAATATTTTCAAATTTCCGTTAAAAATAACTCAAAATAAAATCCGTTTTTTTTCGTTCATGTCATCCTCCACTCCAAGGTCAATTCGATATTCGGTTGCGATCGGAGGATGGTTTAATGATTATTTAGCCACCTATCCTAAAAAAACATGTCGGGAATAATTCTTAAAGTTGCTGTCCATTTCTTGTTATGGAACAACCTTCACGGGGTTAAAAGTAGCATCAGATCTACATAAGAAGATGTTGAACAAACCCCTTCAACAGGCCACACTGTTCTTAAAATCCTCAACGTTAAGAAAATGAGTCATTCAAGATATCTCTGGCAGGACATTGCTAGAAAAAGTCTTAGTTAAAAAGTCCTCTGACCGCAGCTAAAAATGTTGCATGGTATCGATCCGATCGGGAACACTTCTTGCTCGGTCTTCCAGACAGACACAAGCTCCTAACTTTACCATTCACTGAATGAGGTAATTACCAGTAAGATATAATAATTTGAAATTTAATGCATCGTAGCGTCTATGAATATTCCTGTTTTAAATCAGAAAAATTCTAGAACGCAATTCTTCATTAGTTAGACTAATAATGGAATCTAAATTTAAAACAAAAGCTTTTAAAACGATTTTTTTAAGTTTAACCAGAAAATTTTAAGCAAAGGGAAGCTAATGCAAAAAAATATCTGTCCCCATAAGGCTTGGATTCTTTTCTTAATTTCACAAACTCTCAATGCTATTTTTTGCTCAAATGTTAATTGAAAGGGCAAAACCTTAGTACTTGTTCTCTTTCTGATGTATATACTGTCACGAGATCCCTTTTTATTTATATCAAATTAACAGTAAAAGAAACTAAAATTCTTGTGTTTTTAGGGAATATTAAAATTTCAACTTATTGTTATTTCATTTTCACAGTGGGACAAAAATATAATGATTATAATAACTAGTTCTATCCGCTGCCACCCGTCCTCGCCACCCGTCCTCGCCACTTATTGCATTGTATAATTCAAAATAAATCATCTAAATCCATTTCACTATTTATTTTCTTTGATTGATACCCCCAACAATTTTTAAATTAATTAAACTACCTACGCCACTAATTATGAATTCAGTAAACGCACTTGAAGATGACTGGAAAAAAAGATGGTTTTTACGTCGTTCATTTCAACAAAATTTAATAATTCTTTTTTTTATTAAGAGCTCAAAAAAAACGAAATCCTATCACTTTTAAAGAAATTTTAGAAAAATTTAAATCAAAATTTTTTATGTTTTCCAACAATTTGGTGTTTAGAAGATTGAATTAATCGCGATACTGAATTAGTTTCAAAACTTGTAATTCTTAATTATAATACTGACTTTACATTGAGTTCGATTTTTAAATTCATGAAAAGTTTATCCCCTTTTAACGAATGAGCAAACAATTGACGTGACATCGTCTTTATCTCGCTATTTTGAATCGTACAATTTCCTCGGTTGCGACACAGTTTTCAACAAAAAAAGCAAAATAAAAGTATACAATGATTTTTAGCGCGAATTCTTACGTTGAAAGTAACGTCATTTTTTGGCGGAAAATTTTACGAAAGCACATGGTATAAGCAAAAACTGGCAAGCCTTTAACAAAAATAATGCTAAATTTAGTGATGACTGGGTCTCGTAAACCGAGCGTACTAGATTTAATACAAATTTCCCGTGCTTTGAGGTTAGCAGAAAGGCGAGACTCTTTTCGACATTTTAAATGCTCAGTTCTCGAAATTTCAATAGTTGGTCGAATAAAGTATTTTTTAACTATCGAGTTTTGATAAATTGATGAACGTGAACGAGTATCGTTAAAGGTCAGAAATTCACATTTTTGGAGTTAGTTGCTGAGTCAAACAAAAATGAGTGAAAAATTAATATTCTTTAGCAATTTTTTTAGGCTAATTTTATAGTCTTATGATTGTATAAAAAATATATTTTATCTCAACTCTCTTTTGTTGGTTGATTAAATTGATGTTTTCTCGGTCGTGTTACTTCGGCAGGAAATGCGTATTTACTTCTGTTTATTAAATGGAAAGGTTAATTAGAAATTAAGCATAAATTGTCAAAATTTGAGGAATTCGCTTCATTTTAGTAAAAATTTACATCTTTTTGAACTCGAGTGGGACATTAATTATCGTTGAAACGATTTTGTACGTCTAGATTTGAATCAGCATGTTTTTCATAAGATTTTTATAAATTCAAACACTTTTGTCGAAAATTTGGATCATTTCAGCCGTCAACCAGAGAGGAAAATTTTTAGTTAATGAGCTAATCGTTTACACGTTAAAGTTTGTTGATAGAGAGAAAGTTTTCAGGTTACATCTTTTCGATTAGTCTAATTTTATTAATATGATAAATGTATTTTTACTATCATTACAAAGTAAATTAAATGTGTCTGCGCAATCTTAGTTAAGTATGTTTTTACATGCACATTAACCGCGATAATTTTAACAATTAATTTTCTCTTCAAATCTTATTAAACTGATCAGAAAAATGAAAAATCACTTCATTGTTTATTGCAGATTTCGAATCACATGGTGAAAAACATTACAGTGTGGTGTGAATGAAAGAACTCTTCTCTCTGAAGCCAAACATCTTGTTTGATAACAGAAATTTTAAATGCTCCCTTCTTATCATTAATTGATCAATTTAAAAAATTGTGTCTCAAGAAAACTTTAACTAAGTTCTTTACGTTTGATATCAGACTTGCTGAAATCTCGCCATTCGTTAAATTTGAGTCCTTTTTCGGTTGATAAAGAACTCAATATCAATGAACTGTTAAAATATAATACCTTCTCATATTCCAAAAACACCTTTAGCTGTTTTAAAAAACCTTCAATATGAAGCAATAAGCTTATTTTGAGACGCGTTTTTCCTCGGAATTTAAAGGAAAAACGCAAGCTTGGTGTATCTGCCATGTTCTTATGTTTTTAATAAAAGATATGTTCCAATTTGTTGTTTTCAATGCCAATTTTATTATTAATTCCCTCAAAATCTTTTTCATTTATTCCAAATTTTAGATTTTATTTTTACTCAGTAATCAGTCTCGAACATTGAATAATCACAATTTTGAATCAAAGACAGCTAACGGGCTCATTATGGATTGTATCCCTTAACCTTTCCTCGTTTCACTTCGCCCCCATCAGAATTATACCATAAATCTTGTTTATCGTTACCTTCCCCTCATCCTACTCTTGCTTCTATGATAATGGATAGTTTTTAAAGATTAGGATCAAACAGCGCTATCAATACAATGTCTCTTAACCATTTCCCTTGCAATTCAAGAAGAGAAGTTTTCTTGATCAAATACATTAAAGAGTCAAGCTCTTTACAAATATGTGTCATTAAAATAATATTTTTTCTTCACTTTTTATAATAGTATTAAGGCTAATCTTGTGATACGAAAACATTAATAGAGTAAGAGTACTACTTTACCGTACGTGACCGTTTAGTCGTAACATTAGTGAAGAGACTCATATCTAAGGTTCGAATTTCGTCCAAAATTCTCAAACTCTATTTTTGTCATTTCTTCACCCACATATAAATAAATGGGTTTTAGCTCATCTTTTTAATTGTTTTACATCTTTTTTCCAATATACAATTAAAGGAATCTCTTTCTCCAAAAAGACAGTAATCTAAATCAACATCAACAAATACCTTACGAGAGCGATAAACGTTACCCGATGACTTCTTGGTCGTAAAAATCTCTATCTTATTGTTGGATCCTCGTAAAATTTATTTCACTAATGAGTTTTTTCTTTTCATGAAATTAAATTAATGATTCAAAATGATGGATGTTTTCATCAGTTACGCTGCTCACTGAGACTAACAGCCTTTATTTATGAAAATGACCTCGACACAGGCTTTTAACAGTTTCCGCCTTAAAGTAAAACCATGCACAATCACCCACGGTCTTGCGACACCATTCAATAGGAGAGTTTTCAAGGAAAAACTGTTTATTTACACATTTTTTTTGTCACTATCCTTCGTGGTTTGCTCTTTATTTATCAAGGTAAACTTCTATTTTCCTCAAAAAACCGAAAAACTGTTGTTTTCACTTTTATTAAGCCTAAAAAATTCAACAAATTTCCTTTCGTGATGCTCATGCTTGAAGCTTTGGATTTTAAACAAGATGGACGATAAAATATTCCATGACATTGCAACTTCAATGGATTATAGGAATCATTATTTATTCTTGTAG
>CM043719.1:37780912-37876701 GCA_023969325.1 Oryzias curvinotus | reverse complement strand
TAGAAGGCAATGAAACGCCAAGCTGTCGGAATTTGGTCGTGTAAAAAGTGCTGCAAAACCATTGCCGGTGGAGCATGGACTCCTACGTAAATTTACATTAACTTTCTTTAGTACTCAAGCTGCTCTGACTGCTAAAAGCACTCTACGACGTATTCGTGATTTAAAATAATTTTCTAACATAACTAGTGTTTTGATACTCTATTTCTTAACGTTATGATTTTTTTTAATTTTTTCTTACTTTTACCGATTTACCTTGCATATTATAATCAATTTTTTAACTTTAGACTTTTCAATTAAAATATCATAAATGTATCTTTTACAACTACACTTACCGCTCAGTTCATTTATAGTACTTTCATTTTTTACATTCACAATTCACATTGCTTATTCATTTTGATAAAAACAGATAATCTCTTATGGTTATAGGCCTTTATTTTTATTTGATGTTTTTCTTCTTTAATGTTATTTGTCCCTTAAACAACTGTAATTAGGCATTTTCTTTCTTTTCACAATATTTTACATAAATAAGTTGTACGTGTAATATGCCAAAAGCTTTTTAATAATACTTTCTTTTACACTTATTTAGAGAAAACAATTTTAAGGTCCTTAAGGAGTAATTCTAATATAATAGAGTTATCTTTTGGAAAATTAATTTGTGTTTTACAGTTAATTTGATTAAAACAAAAGAAAAAAATTATTTATCACATGACCAATATTTTTGGTATTATTGTCCTTTTGTCTGCTTCATGATTATTTGATCAACTTACAGTGATTCATCATTGAAAAATTTTTTCAATTAATAAGAATGTTGTTTGATTTTGCGTTAATAAAAACAGTATTTTTCACCGTAAAATCCATTTCCAAGTATCATGGACGATCCCAAATTTTTTTTAACTTTAAATTTTGACTTATTTCTTGTTCAGTAGCCTTGATTATCAATATAGTTGAGCTAATTATCTCCCCATCTTATTTTTTATTATTGACACATATAATTTAAAAATTTGGAAACTTTTGCTGAAATAGTTTTTCGTTTAAACATAATTTTTAATCTACATAACTTGATTGCAATACTTTGTCTGCAGTTAAAGAATTTGCTAACGTATTGACAACTTCGTCAATATAAATTGAGTTAATTGTATAGGGTGGAAAAGCAAAAAATTTACCAATTTTTTTCTACATTAATCGAAACTTTTTTTTTATAAATCTTCATTAACTGTGTTTAATAAATAGTTTTACTTTTAAAGTGTTTTTTTTTTACTTTCAGTAATAGAAATAATCTTTTTCTTGCGATTTTTTGAATTTTGAAACATTCTTTGGATTTGTATGTATTTAAAATAGAACAAATAGTATTTATATGAAAAATTTATGGAAATATTTGTTTTCAAATTAACTCACTGAATATGACAGCTTAAACGTTAATGATACATTTAAGAACGTTGTTCATTATATGTGCTCGATATTTGAACATTTCGAACTTTGTTTTACCATTCAACCCAGAAATAAAGACAATCACGCGAATATTCGTTTCATTTTTACCCTATATTTTAGAGATCGTATGTAGTTTCAAGATTTCTGGGATGTATTGATGATAATCGCCTTTATGGTCTAGTTGTATTTCTTTCTGGATTTGCGTTCTAATCAAACTCAACAGTTGTGTTAGCAGTACACTGTTCTCTACATTAAGAGTTAAGACAGTATTCAATATCTTCATATTCATCCATGACACTTTGATAGGACTAATTTAAGACACGAAAGATCGATTTTCTCGATCCATTGTTATTCAGGCCTTATTGTACAATTTAAGCTCTTAATAATTCAATCCATTTGAAAACACTTTGTTACAGGGATCTTCTAATCGTTCTATCTTCTATTCTGCTGTCAATCATAGTTCTTGGATAATTAATGGAAAACTAACTGTTGACGATTTCATGATGGATTCTTTATCATCGTAAGTGTTTACTTTAGTCCAGTAACCACTCGGAGGATAATTCAGAATGATCCTTTTTTGATACTCTTATAATTCTACAGAATTGCCAGTAGCAAGAGTAAAAATAGAGTTAGCGCTTTTAGGCTGTTGGGATGCCAGAAATTTCATTAGCAAATTAATCTTTAAGTTATTGTTCATATTCTGAAGAAAAAGATTATAAATAAAATATGTATACGTTGTTTATCAAAATAAGATCCCATCGTACCGTCATTAATCACTTATTTATGCCCCACTAAATCTTTATTGTATTTAGTTTTTAAAAATTTCTGAATTAACCCCATCGCAAAATATTTTTTAAATTGTTTTTGTGAATCGTCTGATTTTTTACAATCAAAATGTTTTCAAAATTGTTCAGATATTATGGAGTGTACAACCCCTAATTTAATTCTTCTATCGGATCTCATCGACACAAATTAGAATTCTTCCGCTTTTATATATTGTTGAATAATTCGAAAGATTTTTTCTCTTTTTCAATTGGGAACGAAAATCAGAAAGAATGAGGAATGGTTTATTCGTTCGATTCTTTAATGATAAAACCAGAACCAAAACTTATTCTTCCATTATGTTTAAGCTTATAGAAAAGCAATTCATCAATTTCAACAATTATTTCTCCTCTTTCAACTTTTCAAGTCAAAATGTAAAATTATCGATCAATTTTTTTTTAAATTAACAAAAAATGAAACTTTAAAAAAATTGTATTAGAATGTAGTCATTTGAGATATATTTTATTCCAATAAGGTCAATTGATCAGGAATATCAAAGGACTAACAGTTAATTAGAAATATACTGTTTGTTAATATCCGGTTATTTTTTTTGAACTATCCTTTCAAGATTGTTTTATTTTAAATTCATATTAATACCAAATAAAACCTCAGTTATGAAAAGTAAAAACACTATTTTAAGAGCTAATCTTTATACAATTATGCTTGTAGGGTCAGAAAGCCTACAAATGCACCAAATATGCAGACCAAGTTATATACAGAAGGCAATATCATCTCTTTTACACATCGATTTGAAAGATTGAGAATTAATAATTTTTTAGAAATTTCCGCCTTTAATTTTAAAGGATCAGCAAAATTTGAAAAAAAAAGGTAAATATTGGGAAATGATCGACGAAATATGGTATTTACTGCTGGCGAACGTGAGCGATATTATTTGATTTAAATAAAATGTAACCAATAATTTTTTCATCATACAGTTACTTTTGATATTTATTAATATTTAAATTAATAAAACTGAAAAAATTAAATTAAAATAAAATAAAAATTTTTTCCTGTAGTTAAATGAACATTAATTAGCTTCTGAAATGGGTATTTTCGATTTACATTTTACCATAAAATTAACAAACGCGAAAAATAACGCTGTTTTTAATGTATTTTTTCTATAAGCTAATAAGAAGCAGTTTTGATTCTGTTGACTGCTTAAAGCCTATTTAATGCAAGTTTATATTGTTAATTCAAGTTTTTATTTGATTACCATAACTATAAAATAAAATTGTTAGTTTTTCTATTATTTCAACGTATCACATGATGAAAGGGTAGAAAAAACTCTTCTGTTTGACAATAAAGTAGAATTAAAACTATTTAGGGTTTTATTTTTAAAATTCAACTCGTTTACTTTAACGACATAAAACAATTAATAATAAATAATAAGACATAGATTTGCAGATATAATAGTCAACAGTGGTGCGATGACTTCCAAAGTGAAATTAATGAGCGTTTTTAAAATGTGTTCCAGTTGTATATAATTTCAAATTTTGATATCCAATGTTAAAATTCAGCAAATTTTCTCTGGTTTAGACAGTTTAGTGAATGTGGTTTAAACACAAAAATTATTCGATTTTGATAACCGATTATTGCATATCACCAAAATTACTATTAGCACTGATATTTAGACACTTAATACTGTAAATTTTTTTTAATCCATTTAAACATTTTATCATCAATATATTTTTATTACCATGAAAATTTTGCCAAAAACTCATAAATGCAAAAAAATTCCCAATGTATGATTTTTAGAGCTAATAATAACTCTTTTAAAGATTGACTTACATATAAGTTCTACTAATGCAGGATTTAACGATTATCATAACAAAAATTCTATAGAGAAATTCCAGCTAAAGGATATGTAGCACAAAAAACTAAATTAATTTGTTTAAAAATCAATTATTCGAGGATTCATGTCTAACAATAATGTAATGTCACTATAAAGCTAGTCTATGTGGGAATATTTATGTCTATGTATTCTCTTCGTACTACCATACCAAAGCTCTTGAGGCACAACCGGCGTACGATCTTAAACTTGGTGGCTGTTACATTGCTCCCTCTCTAGCTTTTTTTATCCTCTCAAAGAATAAACTATAGCATCGCGATATCTCCATGTTCGTTGAATTTCGTTCCTAGGTCTAAGATTTCCTCTTTCCACTTCTCCCGATTGTAGACTTCCATCTGTCCCATCCTCAAAGCATTTATTATCCAGTTCCGTGTTTGTTTCTTCTATGGTTCTGCGGTTATGCGCTTTCCCATTATCGAATTTTTCGATCGTCTTATACCCTCTTTCTCGATAATATTTGAGTTTGTTTACGTGAATGGTATATTCTTTTTGAGTGATTGAATTTTTGAATTGGTAAAGTACTTCATTTATTCGTCTATGAACTCTATGGGGCCCTGACCATAATGTTTCAAATTTTGCGTGGCTTCCTCATCTAGTAGGTTGTCTCTCAAACTCTTTATCCCCTCTTCTGAATTGTACCAATCTTGCGCTTTTATCATAGTTCCGTTTTTGCCTTTCTTGTGCCGTTGTTTGATATTGTTTGACTTTTTTAGTCATGTTTTTTATTTCTTTCCTCAACTTCCTGACGAACTCCGTTTCACTCTGTTCGTGCTCATGTCCAGTAGGGCCTATATCTCCCAATTGAAGCTTTTTTCTCTCATACATCATTTCATAAGGTGTGAATTTTGTTGAAGAATTGATACTGTGGCGGTATGCAACTAGATACGATGTTAACTTCAGATCCCATTGTTCAACTTCTGTATCGATAACTGCACCTTTAAGCAATTCAATGATCGACTTGTTAAATCTTTGCACAAGATCATCAGATTGAGGCATATATGATGTTGTTCTTGTTTTGTGATATCTAATATGCCGCATAGCTCTTTAATTAATTTTGATTCGAAATTAGCTCCTTGATCCGAGTGCAATACGCGGGGAACACCATACCTGCAAATATATTCAGAAAATAACACTTTAGCAACGGTCTTAGCTTCTATATCCTTGATTGAAAAAGTCTCAGGGTATTTTGTAATGTAGTCACAAATGACTAAAATATATTTATTTCCTCTATTTGTGACTTGTAATGGGCCCAATATATCCATTGCTACTCTCTGAAGAGGATTGCAACCTGGCAGCTGTTTGAGAGGTGCTCTTTGTGCATAATTTGGCCATTTAGTTATCTGGCATAATAGGCACAAATTTACTCATTCTTCTGCAGTCTTCTTGAGGCCAAACCGAAAATATTTATCAATAATCTTAGCCAAAGTCTTTTCTATCCCCATGTGTTGTCCAGAAGCCATCGTAAAATTTAGCCAATATCTCTGGAATTTTAGAAACTGGCACAACCACCCGTAATTTATCACTTCCAACATCATATTTCCTGCATAAAACCCCTTCTCTCATACAAAGTTGATTCTTTATTTTCCAAAATTTCTCTCATTCACTACTTTTTGCCTTCGAGTCGGGAGTACTGTCAGTTTCTATCCATTTAATAACATGATCTATCACGCGATCCCTCTTCTGCTTTAATTTAATGTTGTCCTTTCACGGGTCGACGAGTTCGATTAAGTTAATCAAGTGAGCTTTTTTTGAATCGTTATGTTCCTTGCTGTTTAGAGGCATTCGAGACAAGGTGTCTGTATTAATATGTTTGCCTCCACTCTATAGACGATCCTGAAATTGTATTCTTGTAATTTTTCTAACCAACGATCGGTTTGCCCATCAACATCTTGAAATTATTGAGCCAATTTAAAGATTGGTGATCACTGCGAACCAAAAATTCCATTCCAAATAAAAAGGTCCTGAAATGGTTAACTGCCCATACCAGAGCTAGAAGTTCTTTACGAGTAACTGAGTAGTTGACTTCCTGTGGTGTTAGTATTCTAATTGCGAATGAAATAACATATTCTTTCCCGTTTATTGATTGTGATAGAACTGCTCCGATCGATTATTTACTTGCATCGACATCGAGTATAAACTGCTTATTGAGCCAAGTCATTTTTAAGATAGGCACAATGAGTAATTTTTCTTTTAGTAAAATGTACGCTTGTTCTTCAAGCAGACTCCACTTCGACTGAATTTTATTTTTTGTGAGAGTAAAAAAAGGCTTTGCAATCAAAGAGTAATTTTTTATAAATCGCCTGTAATAGTTGCAAAACCCTAAAAATTGTCGCAGCTGATGATATTTTTCTGGCTTTATTCATGAACGTACTACTTCTACCTTGCTAGGATCAGTCTTGATACCCTTTTCAGATACTACATGCTCTAAAAATGTTATTTCCTGTTTGAGAAATTAGCATTTTTCTTTATTTATCTTAAGACCAGACGCTTCAATCCTATAAAAGACTTCATCCAACAATTCCATATGTTATTTAGAGAGTTCGAATATATGATAATGTCATCAAGGTACACAAGGACTCCTTTATTTTCCATATCAGAAAATATATTCTGCATTGATCTTTGAAAAGTGCATGGAGCATTACATAATCCAAATGGCATCATTTTGAACTGGTACAGTCCATTCGGAGTAGAGAAGGCAGTTTTAAGCTGATCTGCTTCATTGACAGGTATTTTCCAGTATTCACTGCGGAAATCAAGCGTTGAGAAGTATTTTGATCCATTCAAACTATCAAGAATGTCGTCAATTCTTGGAATCGGTAGAGAATACTTTACAGTTATCTTTTTGAGATCTCTATAATCGATATAAATTCTCAAAGAACCTTCCTTCTTACGAATATATACAATATTAGGGTGCCATGGGCTTACTGATTTCTTTATTATTCCCATCGAATCCATTTCATTTATTTTATTCTGTACCTCGTTCCTGATATGAAAAGGCATTCTTCGAAATCTTTGCCTCACCGGTCTATGAGTCCCTGTATCTATGGTGTGTGCATAACACGATGTAGACACCAGGTCATTAGAATTCAATGATACGATTTTGTATTTTTTTTTACTAATTCCTCAACGGAACAGTTTGAATCATAGTGGCGCTGTGATTTCACTTTTGGCGTAGAGCTGCTTTATCGTAAAGAAGATTAACAATATTTTGCTTTTAGCCAACAATTTTTAGACTTTTACTTCCAAAATCCACAATCGCAGATGCCGCCGAAAGAAAGTCTGCCTCCAGTATGCATTCTCAGTAAATGTATTCCGACACAAAAGCATCGTGCATTATTTCCTGGTCATCAATCTGAATTTTTAATGTCTCTTTTCCCAAGACAGAAATTTTGTTTGAGACGCAGATAGAATATTTTGATTTGACTATACCATCCCTGGTAGAGGAAGTAATTTCCTTTACAAATTACCATTAATTATAGTAACGTCAGCTCCGCTATCCAGAGCATTTTAACCGGTCTGCTGTTGATTTGCACTAAAATACATATTTTCAAAGGCTTAGAAGATTAAATACAGAAGTAACGGCGCACATTTGAAAAATTATTATTATTATTATTGCGGCAAAATCTACTAAGATGTCCCTTCATTCCACATGAAAAACACGATCCTTCGAATCTTCTCGCTGGATTTGTAGCTCGAGGTCTTTCACTTGCAGAAATTTTAGTAACTTCTTTCTTCATTCGTTTCTTCAGATTATTCATCGCTTCGAACACCTTGGATACGTAGGGATGCTCTTTTTTAAGAAAGTTGACATTATAGTTCTCTTTTTCATAAATCTCCTTGAGTTTGTGCGCTCTTTCGACAGCAACTTTCAGGGTCGTTGGGACATCAACGCATAAACATGTTTTTATTCTTTCAAAAGAGATCGTTAGCGTAGACACAGACACACAAATCTTTTCCAGAGCCTCGCGGGAGAATGTGGCATACAAAATGTGAGCTTTATGTTAATCCACGCTGCCAATGAGTTAAAAGATTCGTCTGAGGCCTGTGTTCTTCTATGAAACTGCGCAAGAGGGTCGCCATGGTCAGCTAATTTTAATTGAGTCTCTTTAAATATACGAACCACATCTTCAAACGTCGACGTTTTCCATGCCATAATTACGTCTAAACTGGAATCATCCAGAAAAGTTGAACTCACTTCTATTTTCTGATGAGCTTCAACCCCAGTGACGTTCATCCATCTTTCTACTCGACCCAACCACAGCTCTGGATCGACGTTATTACTGAATGCTTTAGGTTTTATCAAAAAACGTTCAATTGAGACCGCCCTTATACGAATATCTTCGTTAGTTTCCCTTTTAGACATCCTGCTTCGATCGCCAATGTAATGTCACTATCAAGTAAGTCTAAGTGTGAATATTTATGTCTATGTATTTTCTTCGTCCTACCATACGAAAGCTCTTGCGGCCCAACCGGCATACGATCTTAAACTTTGGTGGCTGTTACAAATAAAATAACAGCAATTATCGAATCGTTAATTCTTCGCTAGTGATTGTTGTTATATTTAGGGTAGTTGTTTAGTTATATTTTATCGTGGAAACAAGCGTAAAAAACACAACTAAAGGTTGAAAAGTATTACTGACAAAATGAATAGAATTTTAGATTTTCACAAAATGCCAAGTCTTAAATCGTGAAGTCTTCCTAAAACAATCCTCGTTGCTATTAACATTCGTCTACGATGACATAATATTATAAATCTGAAGTCTAAAATAGCATCTCATTTACCTGTAAAAGAAAAATTGAACTGATTACAAAATAACTTTATCGACATACACAATAGTACTGATACTCTTTGTCAAGATTTCTTAAAAGATGAGGGTTGTAAATAAATTCCAGAAAAAAGATCACCTTAAATTTAAAATAGAGACGGAAGGATTTCTAAAAAGAGAAAGACCTAATCTTTTCAAATATTATCTAGAATTATTTCAACAACAAAAAATTCTTCAAGAGTTGCCTAACTCAGTCTCTTTATACTAAGATCAAGAGATGTCCGAGGCCTAAATACAATCTCAATTAATTAAAAAACTTATCACTCTGGATCGACGAGTTGAAGATATAAAAGTTCAATTGTCCAAGAAATGTGCTGTCTCACATCCGGAAGAAGACTTAAGATTACAAAACCTTCTTTCTATCCATAAAAATAAAAAATTATTTAAAGCTGAAGATGCAGGAATTTAAGAAGAGATACGAAACATTTTAAAAAGAGTGAATTTGAAGGATAAAGGAAAATAACCAAATGGCCATCCACCTTAGGGATGCGAGAAATTGGGAGTGATACGACTTCCGTTTCAGAATGCCTATGACTTAGTTTGTTAAAAATGTGGGAAAAAGCACATTCTATTGGAATTTTTAGTTCAGGTAAAGTACATTTAAAATTTTTTTATTCGTCTCTATCATTATCAGACACATTTGATAACGCATTTATAATTTAATTTTTTATCCAGGAAAATCAGTTAGTAGAATGTTAACTGTTTTCTAGTTGCTCTTTTGTGTCTCTTATTTGATCGAGTTTTATAAGAAGCATAACACTAAACCAACTTCAATAAAGGTATCAAGTGGGGATGGCAGAGATCTCAATTGTGTTTGTTAAACTATTGTTTATGTTTTCTTATGCAAATAAAATGTTTTTTCAAGATTTATTGTATCAAATGCTTTGGGTTTAGATATGAATATTGGACGAGAATTCATCATAGATACTGTAATAAAAATCGTTATAGAGGAAAAAACGATCAGCTTACCCATATCAAAAATTTTCTTAGCCCTGCATTGTTCAAAAAAATTAAAAAAAAAATAACTTGACAAATATAAAATATTTTACACCACCTGTTAGAAAAAGAGAACATATTTAGTAAAAAACATTATAATATTATACACTTGAAACAAAAATCACATAAAATGGATACTAGTAATTCATATCCATTTGTTCTTAGCCATATCCTATATCTGCATACCTTAGAGCAGAAGTCGAATTACAATTAAATGAGATGAAGTTATATGTCATTATCAATGAGGGCTTCCGCCCTTAGTATAGTCCTGCACTTCTCTTTTAGAAGAAAGATAATTTATGGTTTTTTTACCTTGACTATTGAAATGGAATTCCGTCTCTATTAAGAAAATTTTTGAGCTCCCCTTATTAAAGAGTTGTTTCACGATATTGCTGGCTACAAATACTATCCCAGTTTTGACTTACAGTTAGGCTATTTTCAGTAAGATTTAGACTAAGATAGTAATTCTAAAACAAAAATTTGTCCCTATATACTGAAGGAAACCTACGAATTAAACGTGCTTATTTTTGATATTTGCAATGAGACGGCAAATTTTTAATGAATAATGGACCCAATAACAAGATTTGTAAAATGTCACTTAAACTAGGATAGAATCAGAGGAACAACCGTTTAAAGAATTTTGATAAATTTTGACAAATATTTCCACAATAGGAAAATGAGATTATTAATAACTTTATACTGAAAGTCAATACTTCTGACAATGCTCTAGAGTTCATATCTAATTTTCAGAAAGATAAATTGGTTCCTATATCCTCTAATCGAAAATGAAACTCCTCAGAACGTAAATATTCTAAAATTGATAAAAAATGCCTGGCAATTATTTTTGCTGTAAATAAATTTAGACCCTATTTATCAGGACGAAAATTAAAAATTTTGACTGAGTATAGTCCTCTCATTAAGGTTAAAAATTAAGGATCTGAAGTACGGAGAGCCTGCAGTAAAAAATATTGAAAGAATTCGATATTTTATATTACCTAATTCTGGGAAAAAATAATTGTTTTTACGCCTTTTCTATATTTTATCTCTAATTTAATTTAATTTTCAATTTGATATTACATTTGTAAGAAAGAAAACCACTATACTCAAGATGTTAAAAGAGTTTCTGGTGAAGCAATCAATAACAATCTACGATTGAAGCTTAGTATCTATTGAAATAACGCTCATCTAATTATCAAAGTTTGAGTTTATTTCGGACTGGCAGACGAAGAATAAAGTTATTGTTTCTTAGAATTAGGAAAAACACATAGTTGAAATGACATACAATAATTTTCTGGGCATCCTTGGTATCAAAAAAACAACTAAATTCATTTGAGATCGATACTTCTGCCCTAAATTAATTAAGCGTCCGAAACATGTCTTTAACTTTTGACAATTGTGTGGGATTTTTGAAAAAAAATTTTAAAGTATAAAGCCTAATTAAATCCAATTTACATAAAAATTAGATAAGAATTTTGTAACCTTGATTTCACAAGACAACTACCATTAACAGAAAGTGGTAAAAAATATTTAATTGTTTACGTCATCAATTTTTCAAAATTGATATAGGCTGATTTAATTGCAGATATTACTTCAATAACGACTCTGGAATCATTCTTCTCAAATAACATCTGTTCATTTTGTGTGCCCAAATATCTTTTGACATATCAGACGACAGCTAATGTTTCCTATTTTTTACCCATTATTTTTGAATATTAAAAATAATTAAATTGATAACGACAACATATCATGCTTTTGAATGTGTTAGTTGTAAACATAATTAATTTGATGAAATAAATTATTCGAATAACAACGTGTTCTTATCCTTCATCTTAGGGTTTTGCAAGAGAAAAAAATATTATTTTGCTTTAAGAGCCCTTAAAACTCCTAACAGGATTTATACCTTCAAAATTGATGTTTCGAAAAAATTTTAATCTCCATTCGATTTTTTTATCAAAACTCCCTAAAATGAAGCTAAAGCAAGAAATTATATATTTTCATACAATAACTCGATAATAATCGATAAGAAAACTTTCAATTGGTTAATAAAGAATCTCAAAATCAATGTAATAAATAAAAAACACTATGATAAAAAATATTCGAAATTAAACACAAAATCAGTGATCGTGTTTTCATAACAGAGAAAGACAAAGAAAAACCCTCTCCTAGATTTGATAGCCACTACGATATGGTCGGACAACATCATCTAATTAAATATCTAAGAGAAGTTTATTATCCATACTATTAAAAAAAGCTTCATCACAATAATACTTTCTCTTGTGGTCGCTTGAACAACCCATAAATCTGAAAAAGACGAAAAATCTTTACCTAAATTTTTTAAGAATGTCTGAAAGGAATCAGAGACTCTGAGAACTATGCAGATGGAAGCAATATTAACACAGAGAAGGTGTATTTAGCTCAAAAAATTTTAACAGTGATCCTAGTTGTCATCAGACTAGTTTTATCGCAATATATATACTATAATATTTTTTTATACTTTGTGTGCAATGAACTAATGAATGATCAGATAGATTTATTATCCTTTAAAATAAAATTTTTGGCACAATATAAGTTTTCAGATTAAAATATTTATTTTTTACTGAATAGAACTCCATTCCCTTTTATCTGGACCTTATGAGTCGCGAAAAATTTATCTTTGAATAAAATATCTACGCAAAATGAAATCAATGCTTCGATATTAAGGAGCTTATCCAACATTGTAGAGAAATATTATTCGTCTATAATTTGTTATTTTATTAACTAAAACAAGACATTAATTACGTAGTTGAATTTAGCTTTGAAAATGATAAAAAATAGAAATTAAGGGTTTATTATGGTAATGTTAAAATTCTAAAAAATTGAAGTAAATTACTGTTATAAATTCAAAATTCTGAATAACTTTGGTTATCGCTATCTTGTTTCTACAAATAATTGACAAGCTCACTATTATCAAGACTGTCAGTATTAGTAAATATTATAAATTGATAGGGAATCATTTCTTAAATAAATATGAGCTCATATGTATCCTGGTACAATACCACTAATACTGCATTTAAAAATGATAATATAATATTATTCAGAGAGAATCTTGCTTTAATTTCTGAAAGAAATTAAATGTCTTTAGATTGATTTTCGATGAAAAATAATCTCATATTAAATTTTTTTGAACAATTTCATGGGAATTTCAACAAGAAGAATTAACATAAAACTTATATATAGTTTTGCTTAGATTACAAATAATATTTGATAAAAACGTCTATATAAAATATAAAAAATATTGATTTAATTCATCCTATTTTTACATAATAATTGATGTTTGTTAAAGTTAAATTATTTAGCGTTTAGCTTTTAAACTACGTTAAAAATTAAGCAATTTTTAAAAACCTAGACAATTAACCAGAAATTTGCTCCTCTCAATACTGCTGATGAGAAGAAACTAATCAATAAATTTTAAAATTATACAAATTTTTAAAAGAACATAAGGTTGACCTTGAAAAGTCAAAAAAACATTTACTAATAAAAGAAAAAATTTAATAAAAAATCTTTAAAATACTATGAATGAAAATTTTTTTTAATAACATATCAATCAAAATTAAATATAAAGTATTTCTTTAATTTGAACGAAGGTTTCATTAGGAAACCAAATCGTTAAATTGACTCTAAACAAAAAAAAATTAAATTATTTTCGAGTTTTAAATCTTTGTTTAATGTTTAAATTATACCAGATATAAATTAAAAAATAACAAAAACTATTATAATTAATAACAGTCGTATTAAATGCATAAAAATCGGAATGTATAATTTTGCAAAGTTATAGAAGTAACACACGATCAAGATCTTCCAATACTAAGATTTGTTAATTACAACAGGAAGCTAAAAATACTGGCTCTCTTTACACTATTTATGAATGAAAAAAATATAAAATCGTCTTCAATTACTTAAATTTAAAATGAGTTGAATCGATACCTGGTAAATGCCAAACAGAAAAAACAACAGCCAGTGTATCTTAAATGTGTTTTTTCTAGGTCATGCATACATGATGCGAAAATTTTCGACAAAACTAGCGCATTAGAATTAGACCTTATTAGTCAATTATTTTAATATGAACATATTAAGAAACCAAGAAATAAACCACACCCTCCAATGAAATATCGGCAAGTTAAGAACTTAGCTGCTAGATAAAATATAATTAGATGCTATTCTCTAGATTGTCTAAAAGAATAGAATCAGAATTACATGCCTAATAATTTACATTAATCTGCTTAATCAAAAAAAATTGTTATTCTTTCGCCAAGTCATTGTACCAACAAGACTTAAAACTAACTATAGACCTTAAAATATATGACATGGAACAAAAATTTAAGAACAAAAAGTATAGTCAAATTGTAAATTTATTCGATTACTCTACAAGAATATTTTTAAAATCGTTTTTAATACGACAAGAATAAACTCAGCTGAAATTTATAAAATATTACTATAGAAAATTAAATGAAAATTACATCGTTAATGTAATAATATTTTTATAAATAAATAAGCAAATTTACATGTTTTCTCCTCGTTACCAATAGCCGTTTGAAAAGGGATTACATAAATATTTAATATATACAGTTAATACTTGAATGAGAACAAGCAAAAAAACGACAACTTACCTGAAAATTATACATTAATTCTTTACTTGAAAAGTTTACAATGAAATATAAAACCATTTTCTTTTTTTCGGATAACAGTCGCAACATATTAAGAGTTGGAAAAGGTTAATATATAATATATATATTATAATTACTATATAACAGCTTGATTTTCTACAATAGTATTAAATATTCTGTTAATTTTATAGAGACTTCTCAACATGGTAATTGGATAAAATTTTTTGAATTAGGAATATTTTCTTGAGTTAGTTAACCGAGCCAAAAATTCAAAAGATTGTATTTTATGGTGATTACTTAATGTTTAAATAAAATTTAAGGAGGAACAGTTTTAGATTATCAAAATTCAATGATTTATGATCGTTAAATAATAAGATAAAAATAAAAAGAAATAATTCATAAACACAATCGATTATATCAATTGCAATTTTTTAGCGTTATTTAATTACAGAAGTAATGAAAACTAAGTTAGTTTTTATTCCATTAATGTTAATTTTCTATAGTCTAATTTATTTACTATTTGTTTTGCCTTTGAATAAGATTTAACTTAAAAAAAATGCTTTAAATTATTGTGTTTGACACATGAATCGTTTGAAATTGTAATTTTTATCGTATAGAGTTTTTTTACAAAAGCAATTGTTAAACAATATCAGATAATGATGCCCTAAAGCATACTTTGATGTTAAAAAAGATATTTAAGTTTAAATTATTGAATTTCAGCTAAAAATCAATCGCAAATAATTTTCATATTTAAACATGATACGATCATCTAAATTTAATAAAATTTTGACGATTTTTAATGATTCAATAATTCATTATTTTTTTAATTTTCTAAATGTTGCTACACTCTTCTGAATATATACATGAAAAATTATTTTTAAATGAATGCAACTCTAACGTAAATTTAACCAAAATAAAATAATTTACTACAAAATATCCAGCAATTAATAAAAAATAATATTGTTTTAAAACGCATAGATTACATAAATTTATTTATCCTTAAAAAAATTACCTCTGTGAAATAATGAGATATTTATAATAAATATTTCAATTTTTTCTACATTTAAAAAAGATAATCAGGAAGTATAGCTTAACCTCGTTAAATCACTCAAGGTCTTCCATGGGGAGTTTTTAAGACAAAAATTCTAGGCAAATTAAAGAGGTGTAAAATAAAGAATAGAATTCTTTGCATTGAAAATCTAAAAAGAAAGTAAATTAGCTGCACAGCCAAGAAAAGGCAACAAGATTTGGCATTTTTATATGGATAATTGATATTTAATATCTCTTACACTATTAATGATACGATTTTACTGATTCTGAGAGTTTAAACTACATGCACTTGTTAAATATGTTTTATTCTTAAATTATTGCGATTTAACGTTAAAATTATGGAAATTGACATGATTATACTTAATATAATGAAATATCTGGCTCAAAAATTAAAGATGAAAATTAAAAGATTTTTTTCATCTTGTATAATATTTTTGATTTGACCATATTTTTGTTAGTTGCTATCAAGAACTTGAAGGTATAGGATCAATTTCATTCGATTCTCAAAAACAAGCAGTTTTATGGAATAAAATTAAATCTAAAAACTACAATTTAAATTGTTATTAGAAAAACTGGCTTTTGATTTCATAGAATCAAGGTTTATTTAAAGTATATCGCAACATTAAAAAAATTTAATTTAAGAAAAAAAAATTTTCAAAAAAGTGTAAAAACGTCGTTTAAACATTATTGAAAAACCCGTTTACTTTATGAAACAGGTTAAGAAATAACAATTTTCTATGTAAATACACTGGAAATTATCATTTTTAAATGTAATTATTTATCAAATTATATATAAACAGGAATATATTAATGATTGCTTTAAAAAAATGATGTCATTAGCACAGATAGGATGAATTTTTTTTTTTTATATATGTATTGATAAGATTCTGAATCGAAAATAGTAAAATTGTTTATAACTTTATATTGTCTTGAAACTCTTGGTAAATTACTCGATGCTTCTTATGTTTAAAATTAAGTGCCCAAGTTCTAAAAACCCTTTGAATAGATCAGAGAACAAAATTTGTCAAAAGTGAGATATTATTTAAAAATAGAAAATACATAAGTGTTCCTAGAATTTGTTTAAACTTTCAATCGTTTTACGTTTAATAATGTTATCTATATGAAATTATAAGCTCCACTTTATAATTTTACAGGTAAATAATGATTAAGCAAAGAAATATTTTTTATCCAGCTCATTATTCTAGCCATTAAAATCATATTTTTCAGAATATTTTTATGCTTGTAATTAATGATCGACTATTATCAAAGTTATCGGTTTTTAATTATAATTGTAATGAAGAATACGCAAAGATTGAGGCTTCAGCCATTATTATCGAGTGTATATATTACTTTAGTCGCACTTTTATAGAAGCGAAAAATGCCGCATGGTAATTGAACACAAATAGACGGCATGACTAGCCAAGAAGTGTTGTAGATTAACATAGTGATTTGAATCAAGACGCCATTTAAGGGAGTCGAACTCTAGCATTTCACGACTGACACCGACGTAATGACAGAAGCGTCATATGCGAGGCGTCAGACTTTATCATAAAGATATATCTTAAAATGAACTTTAAGTACTTTAAATGCGTTGTCTTGCACATTTTCTGATAAAGAAGGTCTCAAAGACAAAAAATCCAACATTAATATAAAATTCTCAAACCACTAACAAATAATTTTAAATTTCAGGTTTTGATGATAATTTTTATAAAAATAAATGTAACCTTAAAAATGATACATGGAATGAATGTTCTTTTGTAACGAAAACAGAAATATTTTGTGTAAATAAATGACTAGTAGAAATCTATAAATAATATGAAAAAGATTATTCTTATAGAAAAAAACAAGGGAATATTAGATTGTTCTTTAAAGATTAAAAATATAGTTTATGGGGTTTGCTACAAAAAACTAAAACTGTTTTATTTATTATATTTTTACTTAACATTAAGTGACACAAACAATTAATTTTATTTCCGTAAATAAAACTTAAATAAACCCTTTTAACTATATTTAAATTTTCTGCATTATAATTCGAGTAAACACAAAAATAAATCGTAATTATAACTTATCAAAATAAATTAAAACGAAAGTGTTTAAAATAAGAGAATTTTTCAAACCAAAAGTTTTTGTTATCTTAATTAATGAAAAAAAATTAAATTTTATCTAAATTAAGAATAATTTTACAATTTTTTATTTCTAATAATTTTATATAAAAAATAAGCTACCGATCAAAACTTCTTTATGAACCGTGAAATGAACTTATGTCAATAGTATCTAGCAATTCGAAAATATAAAAGAATGATAATCAAAAAAAAGTATAATTTTTAACATAGGATATTTAATTTCTCAGCATACAGACTCCATTAGACGTTAAAATTTTTTCGAGAAAATGTTTAAAAACAAATAATTTAATTTTTGACAAAAGCAACGAAAAATTTGGTTTTTTAGATAAGTTCTGATGAAAAAGAATTATCTGCTACTGTAAAACATCAAATTGCTATTATTATTATTTTGATTTAAATTATGGGCCTTTTCTATTAAAAAGTAAAATATTATTATGGATCTTTAAAGTTTTTTTAGAGTTTAAAATAACCAATAACATTCCTGTTCAGGTATTTAAAGAGTTACCCTAAATTTATAATCGTTAATTTTGTTAAAGAAAAATGTTGGTCTACCTGTCCAATCAGTCATGTTTTGATTATTTATTTCAATGTATATGAAACTCATAACCTTTTTGGTAACATTTTCTGGACTGGATTTTTGACAAAAATATTACTCTTCGTGCCATCTTAAAATATTAATGGAACTAACGACTTTTATTTTTTCTCGCTCAAACTAATTTTTTACAATTTTATGGTATTATACTGGTTCCCAGTAATCTAATTCTTCTTCAACTCATACTTTATATGTATTCTAATTCATAATATTTTCAAATTTGTGCGATAACAATTTTTTCTTATTTTTTATTTTATAACTTAAGTTGGCAAGTCGATTTCTATATTTGTATTTTATATATCTACCCACCTCTTTGAATTGATCGAGCACTAAAAAATTATGGTAAAAAATAAAAAAATTATCAATCAGAAATGCTGCTAAGACGAACACCTTTATTTATTTAGTTTATAAAATAAAGGTTTTAATACATCAAAATTTATGTTAATGATAACTCCTTAAATCTCTCGATTATATTGGCCTTTGACTCCCTCATTTTGTGAAACTTTGACATAAACATAACGATAAGACTAAGGAAAATATTATATTATTTTTAGTTAAAAGTATTTCAAGATTAAAAATCATAAATGAACATCTCATAGATTCTAGAAATTTTTAAAAGTCTTACATCGCATGAAAATGCTACTGTCATAGCTTTGATGAATATTTTATTTAACTTAATAGACTTCTTAACCGATATTTTTTTCTTCTAAGCTAAATTCTATAAAAATTATTTTGTTTTTTTTGAGAGCCTATCACAGCGATATTCTTATCAATATCATGTTGAAAATATCTTTTAAAATATGTCTCATTTTTTTCTCTATCCTAAATTTTAAAAATTGCTTACGTTCCATAAAAATCCTCTCAAGTTATTGAAGAAAAAATACAGCCTTATTGTACAAAGAAATTCCATGTCTCACTATTTCTTTGTAATCTCTATCGTTTATATTTCAAAATTAATGCTGCAGTTTATTTTGATTTCCCATAAGATATTCCTATTTTAATTAAAAGAACTAGAAAAACAATTCTATTTAACATTTTTCACATTAATAATTCTCTAGTTTTAACCTATCTTTCAAAAAATTGGCTGGTTTTAAAAGTGAGCAGATTCAAATTATTGTTTATTAACTTTGATATTTGTGTGAAAATTAATATCAAATTTTGCCTTTACATCCATACTACTTTAATCTTAAAAGTTTAAACCTCAGAATGATTAGATTTTTTAGTTATAAGATTTTAATCTAAAGCAAACCTAGTTGCTTAAAATTAATCTTAAAAGGCGAGTTTTTGAAGATGATGAGGTTAGATTGTTTGTCACAAATGTAATGTCTGATTGACCTCAATTAATGAGTAACTTCAACTTTTAATCTGAAAAAAAATGTTGATTGACACATAAATCTGATATTACATTTTTTATTAGTTAAGGAACAAGACAAGAAATTTTTTACTTGTTTATTCGTAAATCGTAAATAGAAATAAATTTTGATTAAAACTTTAAATTTTCATAATGAATATCTAAATTAAATTAAATATATATATTCTGATTTAAAAATAAATTATAAAATAAAATATTTTAATCGAATTATTCTAATGATTAACGGCTTGATTGGTTGAATGAAGCTTTTGTATCATACAGTTGTTTCGTTTTAGATGTAAAAGTTGTCATGCAGTTCCCTACGCGGATACAAAATTAAAAAAACTATAAAATATACTAGAAATTAAATGGCATAATCACTCACAAAAAAATAAGTTTCTACAAGAAAAAGAGGATAAGCCATATGACAGTAATTTATTACAGATTAATTTTTATAATCATTATCTGTAGGATAAAATTATATTTTTTTTTGGTATATTTAACTATCACAATTCGTAATTCCGATAACATATTTCAAAAAATTTAAATAATGATTTGAATTCTCCTGAAAATAATTTAACATTGTTGTTTTCCAGGAATTATTTTTAAAAGTGAAATTTAATTAGTGTTCAGTTTTTTTAACTGTGATAAGAAAGCACTCGTGGATAATTTTCATAAATGTTGTTATTATGATTTAAATGTTTCTTTACTTAATAATTTCGTAATTTACTTCAATAGAAGAGAATGATCTAAATTTTTTAGTTAAACTTAAAAAATCGATCTTTTTTTAAATAATGTTTTTTTATTTAAATAAACGAAAAGAGCTTAAATTAGCGGTTACTTAAAAAGTATTGTTTGATATATTAATAAGTTAAAATTTAATTATTTTTACTTTTTTTGGTAAATAATAAAACAGAACAATGTTAAAAATTATTGTGTGTTTCCAACAGCAAAGGTCAACATATGAGCTATTATTTATTTTGATCATCCCGACAAAGCCTGAGTGATTTTAACAAAATTTTATCGATAGTTTCCAACACGAAACTAATATTGGTTTATACGGGTCAAAAATCTATGTTGATTAAATTTTTAACACGTGATCTCTATTTATAACCTAGAAGATAGCTAAAAGATAAATTGTCGGTTTTAGAATTATTACTGAAAATATCGTCTCTTAAGAACAAGCAATAAATATAAGTATGATCCCAATAAAAATTAGGTTGGTTTAATTATGAATGTAACTATAATGTTTATACTGATGGTTCATAAAAGTAAAATAAAACATCCCAATTACTTCTTTTTAATGTTTATCAGCTTAAAACCTTTAGTTATGAAACATTTTTATGGCGTTTATTTTAATTTGTCAAAAATTAATTGCTTTTTTGACAAACTACACCCTCAAGCGTCATTACAAAAAGAAGCTTGCACTTAAATTTTATGACATAATTTGTCTAAATCGAACTGATAAATTTACTGGTTTAAATCAATTTATCACCAACTCCATTCTTTCTTTAAACCATCCAATCGAAGTTCACAAGTAATAAAAAATGGCTAGTTAAAATATTAAGAGATTTTTTTTGAAAAAAAACTTACGTTGTCAGATGATATTTTGTTGATATTTTTTTACAAATATTTACAATAGTGATATTGTGAGATAAAAGTCCCTTTTTAAAAATCTCAGGATTTTTAACCGAACTAATTATTAAAGTTTTGATGATATGAAAAAAATATTGAAGATACAATGATATATAAACTGATGGCTATGAGTTTTTTTAGCTTATCATTTATGAAACTTCTTCGATATATGCCTTAAGTCAACTAACTATGGAAGCAGGATTATTAAAGAGCTTAAAGTCAAGTAAGAGTAGTTTGATAATTTTCAAGATAAGTAACCTTAATATATTAAGAAGTTTGCAAAATATAAAAAATTTAAAAAAAAAATAATAATTTCTAACTAAAAAACAATCAAGATTAGAAAAAAAAGGCCCATAGTCTTAGAAAAATGCAGAGCGGATTCCTAATAATTTTATTAAATCTATACCTCAAGAAATCATACAAAAAAGTTAGATTACTCTACAGTGTTACCGGCCCATTAAGACTCATAAAATGAAGAAAATAAAATAAAAGCTCTTTTAAGTATTATTTATATTAAATTTAAATGTCCAAATCTGAGTGATTAAGCATTTTTTTTGAGAAAAATTAGGTTATGAGTATGACCAATGTTTACTTTTAGAAAGTTAACTAGCTGCAAATATAATTTTATAGTTGATAGATTTTAGATTTTAAGTGAATAAATAAATATTTTTTAGCAAAAAATGAAAAAAAGATTTAGTTAAATGGATATTTAATCATGAGTAACTGCGAGACATTTCTACTCAACTTGACAAGATTAATGGCAGAGTTGAATGTCTAACCTTAATTAAAGAGTAATGGTTGAAAAAATGTATGAACACCATTTAGTATTCATTTTAAAGCTAAACATTCTAACTCATTTCTGGTTTTAAGGATATTACATTATTCAGTCTATTAGTTATAGTCCTGATTTACAGTATAGTTTGAGATATACCCTTTAAGTAATTCTTAAACGGATTAGTTACTTTTAGTCAAAATCTAAGAATTTCGGAGGGAAAACCCAAGCCATGAAATTATTTAGAAAGTAGTTGTCAGTTAATAAAATGATTATTCTAATCAATAAAAGCTACATATTATTGAAATCAAAAATTTTCATACAAAGTAACAGAATTTTTTGCCTCTATATAAACGGAATTTTTTAGTAGCAATGCTCCATTAGAAATTAATACAATCTCTCAGACAAATCCATAATTTATATTTCTATTTTTAAAAGAACATTAGATTATTCTGAAACATTTTCTTAAATGATGAAAAACGAAATATAATAGATATCTTTTCTAACAGAGCAATATTTTGCCGAATAATTTGGTATTTTCATCTGCACCCTAGTAGCAGATGTAGAATATTTGTGCAAAAGCTAGAAGTGAAAGATTTCTCAGTTACTCTTAAAAGCCATAAATTGAATGACTTACTCTTCTAGTTTAAATATTTACGAGAATATTAGTATTAATTTTTCTCTGCTTTTGTTGTATTTTTTTCGTTTTGACATGACTACTAATACACACAAATGTTTAGAATTTAAACAAATTTTTTCGATAATCAATGTGATCTAAACCGCTAATTTTAAAAAATGAAAACTTATTATCCTGTTTTGACCTGATAAATTGGAACTGATCGAGCTGCATAAACATTTTCTCAACATAAAAATATTAAATTTAAAAAAAAAAGAACAGTTATTAAAAAATCAGTTGAGTAAATAAGAAACGTGTTTTAATCTAATTGCCCTTATATATTTAGGCGAATAAAACCTATTATTTTTTCTAAAAGTGTTATTAAATGTTAATAAAATACATTCACAGATTTCAAAATTATGTCTTGTAGACATGGATAAATTTTTTTTTAAACATGATTATTTTTTCATACATATTCAAAAAGGTTAAAAAAACATGTTAAAATGAATATAATCTTATAAGAAGCTGTACCAGTTCACTGTTTTAAATGTTACTACATAATTTAAAGCCATCAATTTTATAAAAAACTGTTAAATCTTTAAAAATTCCGTGAAAAAAATATCGGTAATATAAATCTCACATATTATTTTAATATTATACGGCTAATTGATTATTATAGATGGCAGAAATTAATAGGTAACAAATATGTAGTTCATTTAATCGAAATAATGTTAATATCAATTAAGATTTTTTCATTAAAAATAAATGTTTTGGGTTTTTTGATTTTTGCTTAATTAAATTAAATTTCTGATTAAGGCTGATATTGAATATTTTTTAATCTTGTGTCTGATGTGAATATTAAAAAATTACTCCTTATTTTCAACATCAAATTAAGCTAATAAAAGATGATTTTATTGAGTTAACTCATTATATAAATGTTATACCAGGTTTTTTTCTTAAGCCTATATTTTAGTTAAAAGAAATAAATATTTTTTAATTTAAAATAAATTTTTCGAAAATAAATGATAAAATTTTTTTTACTAACCATAAATTTATTATGCATCTTGACGGTGAAAACATTATTCGAATATTAAATTCCTTTATAATATTAAATATTACATCATAATTACTCTTATACAATATCTTTGTCATTAAATTCGCTAAAAATTTTTTCTTGATTTATCATAAATAATTAGATTATATTTTATTAAAAGTTAATCAAAAATTCGATATCAATTAAATAGCCTAATGATAACAATTTTAAACAGTCTGAAATTACCTTATAACAAAATCATTATAATATTTTTGTGTTGATAGGGTTCAATTATGATTTTTCACTACGATATCTTTTTTATCAAAATGAAAAATTCTTATTTTTTAACAAGTATATCGAATTCATATACAACAAAAAAAATTAATTTTATCCACGTCTAAGTTCAAATTTCTTCTCTTAAGCTTAATCTTTGTTAGTTTTTACAAATTTTGAAGATTTCACGCCTGAAAATGAGGTCATAAACTGTGCCGTGATGTACTTTATTTTATTAATATTCATTAATTTTGCATAAAAAATTTCAAGCCATTAAATTTTAGGCTAACAAAATTCGAACAAATTTTGTGGTTATTTTATCTTAAGAGCTTCTAAAATCTCTCTTTTTTATTTTGAACTATTTCTGATAAAGAGTTTGCCCTTATTATAGTTTCGAGAACTAATTTAGACAAAAATTGAATTTATTTGAACAGTTTCTGATAAATATTTTTTCTTATTATGATAAAAAGACTCCAATTTTAAATATATTTTTTCATGAAAAGTTAGTTATTTGAGTCAATTTATATAAGTAACAGAGGTTTGATTTTGTTAGTGTTAATGTTTTATGTAAATTATTGAGCTAAAAATATTTTGTGAAATGTTAAGAAATCCCTCTTAACAGCAAGAATAAAGATTATAAGTAATTAAATAAAAATAAATTTTTTTTTACATTTAATAAATTTGTTGACATAAAAATACAATGTTTCAGGTTCTGTGACAAATGCTTGTGCTAGTAAGATAATAAATTTTAATACGAGGAGGAAATTATGCAAAACTAAAGATGAATTTTAAACTTGGAGTAACGGGAATGATAGCAAATGATAAAAAAATTTTCTAGATATAAAACAGTACAAAGTCGGTAATTTCACCAAAGCGAATGATTTGCCAAATTCTTATGCGAAATATGAAGCCTTCATTTTAGAACAGTAATTTCATAATCAGTTGTTTCGTTTTTTCTATATAAAATTTGTAAAAATAAGACTATAATGATAAAAATTAATATATTGTAAGAATAAAACTATATTCTTGTGTTTTATACTTTTTTTTCTTAGAAGAGGTTGAAATCGATAGTAAAATTTTATTGTGTGTTAAAATTAGAAATAGAAGGTTTAAATTTAAGAGAAATCCGAAATTCGTGGCGATGTGGTGATAAAAATAACTAAATTATCATTTAATATTTAATATTGACGTTTAATTGAAGCAAAATAAAACTTTTTATTTCAATGATGAAGAAGATATAAAACTTAATATTGAACTAAGAAACATTGGTAATTTTTATGTATAAAAATAAAGAAAGCTGGTGTTAGCTATCATAAATCAGCGTGTAAATAAAACAAAGCTATTTTTCTTATTTGATCTGAAGAATCTATTTTAAGCTTAAATTCAGATAGTTTATTGTATTTTATTCAGTCTCATGAAAGTCAATTAATGAATTCTGAAACTTTATTACATTATAATATTATTCTTTTTATAATAAGGATGAATATTTAAACTACAACCTAAAATCGAATTCATAATTTAAAGTAAAAATCGATTTGCTTAAAGATAATTTATATCTTATTAATAAGTTTTAAAAAAAATATTATAAATGGCGAAAAATTATGTCACAGCTCTGTTTTATTTTTCTATTAAACAAAATAAAATTTGTTTTGTTCAAGTTATGACAAAAATTAAAATACAAAAGACATATAATATTTTTTAACTATAATGATATATTTTTAAAAATCAGGTATTACTTCCTTTAGGACAGGTTATCTATATTCTGCTTACTATGAAGAGTTACTTGTTTTAGTTATTGTGTATCGCGCTATTTGGTATTATACAGGATTTATAAGAAGGAAGTAACTCACCCCTGACCTTTAATACAAATTATTAATATTCAGCTATTATACATAGATTAAAAAAATGAAAAATTTATAGGAATCTCACAGAATTAAATTTTAATAAGATACAACGATTCTTTCTTCACCATTTCGTAATTTTTTTAAAGATATATTAGCGTAGTTGAACAAATGAGTCAAAGGCATAAAGGCGATTCATGAATATTTTCTTCAGCAGAAATATAATTATTTAATTTTGAATAATATTAGAGCAAACTTCTTGCAAATATCTTAAAATTTAATATTTTGATAAATTTGAGATGCTCATAATTTTAACACAAAGAATTTAATATTCGATTTAAGAAAGAACTGTGCTTAGATAAAATATAAAAAAGCAGACTACCTTATCATTAAGTCTTTATAAGAAATATACAAATTTAAAATATATTGCAATCAATAATAAATTATTCTCATTGAATAAAAGCTATGATAGTAAAATAAATATCCATGAAGAATTTTTTAAAGGGTTCGTATTTTTCTGCGATAAATAGCCTTGAAGTAAGAAAATTTATAATGTTTTATAAATTATAAAAGCTTTGTTATCAGACTATCTTTAGTCTATCTGACTAATAAACGATAAAATTTTATCGTATCATTTTGATCATCTATTATGTCCTATATTATCAGGTTAAAAATAATTTTATTTTAGTATATTTTTGGCTTGATATTTTAGTTAGCAGAATTTTATAAATTAAATTTTTTTTGTAAACCAAGACTTTAAATCTTCTTTGTGTAGCTATAAATACACACGAAATAATTTTAGCTTATTTCCAATCGAACAACAATGTAAAATACTTGAGGTTTTTTTCTTTTTGAAATAAATAAGGACAAAAATTTATTTTCTTAGTTACTACTATCGAATTTCCAATAATTCATATTAACCTATTCAACCTTGCTAAATGGATATCATGCATAGTTAAGAATAATAATAATGAAGAAAAAAATTGAAAAATAATTAAAAGTTTTAAATATTTTATACAAGGTAATTTTTATAAATTTATCGATCACTACTTTTCTCTTTTCACAATAAATTATCATTCATTTAAAATAACTTTAAATATTTTGTGAGATAAGAAGAATCTAGCCGAGTTTTCAAAAAAAAATTTTTAATGCTCACTCACATTAACATTATGTATACACTAGATTTCGTTGAATCTAGACAATAAAGACTTTGTATTTTTTCCCATTGAAGCAACTCTTTCAATAAGCAACATTCACATTTTTTTGAAATTAATGAAAATTGTCTTAGAACTAAGGCCATTGACTAATAATACACACATTAAATTTAAAAATGGATTTTTACAATTATTTTAATTTATTAACACTTGGTAACTGTATATTAAAAATAGGTAGTATAAATTATGATAAAAATTATAAATGCTCATGTAATATAAACTTTTATGAAAATTATAATAAAATCCAACTTAAAAAAATAGATGGGTAAGTGGTTCATAAACAATTATTTTAATGCGTAGCATGGGCAAATAATAGTCAGTATTTTAGTAGCATTTATCATATAAAAATTAGCACTGATATTTAATGCGAAAGTTTGACTCACTTCATTTCATTCATCGATAAAATAATGGACAAACACTGCCATTCATTTTTTTCTTCATACATAGTCACATCCATAAGTGACTTACAGGATTATCCACCACATTTTGAATATTTCCAATCAATTTTGACATAAAACAACCACATTTTGACAAAACCCTACACTTTAATCGCTGTTTTTTTTTCAATTTCGTCAAATTGAAGAAAATTTGTGTTAATAATGAAGATACAAAGAAAACCGTTGACGCGTATATCAACGGAAAATGTTGCTCCGATATTGCTAGCGTAATTGGATTTAAAAGAACTATCGTTTACGCAGTAATCAAGAAATACGTTAAAGGAGAGCCTATTGAGAGGCAATTAAAAGGTGGTCCAAGGCATACAACCCTCTTCAATGAAAATAAAGCATTTAAAAAAGGAATGAATTGAAGAAGATTGCACTGTTTCGTTGGACAAAATATGCATTCGACTCAAGAACGAAAAGAAAATTATAGTGAGCAAAAAAACTGTAAATAGACACTAACCTTTTATTTTATGCTGAAGCGAGTCCATACGATTCCAGTGAGGAAAACACTGACGACGTACTTATTGGTCGAGTTTTATTGGCCCAAAGATTTATGGCATTACTTTCTACAATTTCCTATACAAACATTTTCTTTATTGACCAAGTTGGATTAAATATTTCAATGAGAGCAAGAACAGGAAGATCTCTCTCTGGTTATCGGCAATTATAACTTTTTCTTCCATTAGAACAAAAAATATTTCAGTCTTCAGTGCCATTACAAATAATGGTATATTTGGGTACAAAGTACAGATAAAAGCATATAATAAAAATAGATTTTTGGCTTTAATTCAAATTATAATTGAAAAATTATCCTGGGAAAGAATTGCTGGAGCTATCTTTGTTATGGATAACGTCCCGTTCCACAAATCTGCATAGATTGAAGAGGCCGTCAATTTGGCTCTGCATAAAATTATGTTTTTGTCGCCATTTTCTCAATTACTTAATCCAATAGAAAATATTTTTTCTAAATGGAAGCAATATGTGAGAAATTAAAAGCCTGAAAAGGAGGAAGGCCCATTCAATAGCATTGAGCGTGAATCAAACCTCATTTCGTCTGAGGAATCTGCAAATTATTATAGGCACATGATAAGTTTCTTGCCAAAGTGTCTAATGAAAAAGCCAATAATCGATGAATACATTTTTATTAATTCAATTCACTTTATTTGATAATGACTTTAAAAATATCTTTAATTTAAATAATCAGGGATAGTGTCAAAATGTTGTGGTTCATTGTCAAAATTGATTGACAAGATGTAAAATATGATGGAAAACTCTCTAATACATTATATCAAGAATATATTTGTAATTTTAACTATTACTTCTAATCTAAAAACGATAAAAAATTTAATTTTTCTTAAAATTAAATTTATTGGAATTATTTCACATTTTAAATGGTAAGTAATTTTCGATTCTATCTTTTTTGATTCTTCAGAAATGATCAATGGCACACGTTTGCCTTCAGTTTCATTAACTGTTTACAAGTATACTTAGCGAAAAAAAATATTTGATTATTGAATCATCGATTCCAATTTAATTTCATATAAAAATCTAACAAGTGCATTTAGCATTTTACAAGTAAACTTTTCATTCAGTTAAGTTAATACAATAATAGAAGGAACAAAAAAATTTTACGTCTAAAAAAGGTTAACAAGGTTCTTGATAATGTTATTAGGCCATTAAATTATTATCTTTATATTATTAATCATCTTGAAACGTTTTGAGGAGAACACATAAATAGAAAAAATAACTAATTAAAATAATAATAATTATCGTCCGCCTCGTTCCCAACCTCCGCCACCTAACGCAATATCGTAACAATTTCAAATTTGAAATTATTTATTAACTGACACTTTTTCTAGAATAAAAGAAGTAAATTTCTGGCTATTGAAAATAAAATATCGAAGCGAAATTTTTTAAAATATTAATTTTCTACAATATATTTTGATTTAATTTTTGCTGAATTTTATCCAACATTATCAAAAAATAACTTAAGAATTTAAAGAGTTAAAATAATAGAAATGAATTCGATCGAGTATTACGTTTTTGGAAAGAGAAAACGACAAAGGAATTTGTTGAACTAAGCAATCTAACAACATCAATAGTGAATTTAGATACCTGTACGATCAAAAATTATTTAACGGATTAAATATTAAATAACTTCTATGTATGACAATGATGCTAGTTAAAAATAAGTCAGAGTTATATTCTCAGACACGAAATACATGAGGAATGATAGTTTGTAGATTCAAGTTAATTTATTAACTTATTTTAAAAATTATATTTCTACTGCCCATGCTCAAGAAAAATCAAAGCTTGTTATTACAAAAAAAAGGATTATAAAAGAAACGATCAGAGTTTTTGACCTTTTTAACTGAGAAAAAAACAGAAGTAATTATAGCAAAATTGATTGGTTTATAAAATACTTTATTTTATTTTTGAATATTTCAAGCGTTAAAAAACATGATTCTCCGAATTATCTAAACTTATTGAGATATAAAAACTAATACATGTTTGAGCCTTCTTCTGGTAAAGGAAAATAACACTCCAAGGAAAAATTTTTAATCGAGAAGTTAGATCTGCAAAGTTATTAATAAATGATACAAAAATAAATATTTTTGTTTTTTTAAACTCAGAAAATTATAAAAAAGAGTTTAATTAAATTTTACTGGTAATAATGGACCATGTTAAATTTCACCATTTTAAAGAAAGTAAACATTTTTTTAATTCGTTGATTGAAAGGATTTCGAACTACCCTATTCATAAGATTTCAATTTAACATAAAATTTATTTAGTTTTAATAAATGTGGACATAATTTAATAAGATAGGGGACATTAAACGAGCTAAGTATTAAACCTTACTTCACCAGGTGAATTAATGCTATTAAGAGAAACTTTTCAGGTTTTGACTGTTTACAAGGAAAAATTTCTCCGATTATTAAATTCTCAATAAATTTATCTTGAAAAAAAAATTGAAATATTTTTTGAATATTTTTACTGTCAAATTATTTATGAACCTCAGTAATTATTTAATGATCTATCCTGTAAAAAAGTATTTTGTAAGAATTTTGATTAAATTTCCTAAAATAAATAATAACTCTTTAAGTTAAACAAATTTTTAAAACATTTGCATAATCAATAAAACGATGCCCTACCAAACTTTATTTTTCGCAGCTGAAGCTTTCCTAAAATTTTGATGTCTACTGATAAAATTTATATTAAAAAATTGATATTTTTAATTTTTAAGCTTCATTTTGGAAATTAAAAAACTAAACGAAAGACTAGGAACGGTAATTATATATAAATTAACTTTGTAATAGTTTCAAAAATTTGACACATCGTAATATCTACTGCAGGCAAAGTTAAAAAATAAAGGATTTAAATCCATATTATATCTAAACATAAACGATATACTGTAATTAAAACTAATATCAATTTATAGAACTTTTAATGTTTAAAATTCATTTAGGATCCCAAAGTAAAAGCCAAAATTTTACATTTAACATTAAAAACAAAAATAAGACTTATGTTACCCATACACTATCAGTTTTGTGGATTTATTTTAAATTATTTCATGTTAATATTTTCTGATTGCCAAAAATATTAAACATGAATAAGTCAAAGAGAATATTTCCAAAATATTTGTCGTCTAATTTTTCAATTTGAGGCTAATATAGACTGGTTTATGAAACAGTATTTTTTAATCAGTTAACCATGGATGCTTTGCATATCAACAAAAAATTTCAAAAAATACTGAACAGTACAAATATTGAGGCATTAAATCACTTGAATAATTAAACTGTTTTTTACGGTATCTTAGGAAGGTCGACAACGATATATAATGCATTATGATTTAATAATTGTAGAAAAGCATTGAATAATAGTCAGTTTATATCGATATCCTTTATTGCCATCATGAGAGATTTTCATGAACTGGTACTAACGTTTAAAATAGTTTAAATCGCAAATTAACAGAAGTTCTTCCATAATTCTTTTCAACAACTAAAAACAGAGAAAATGGTTTCTGGATAGTTTTATTTTGTTAAGAGCTATTCTACTAGACACACATATATTTCGCAGAGAGGAATACACAGAGAGCGTATTCGAAAATACATATTAATTATAAATTTACTTGATGTCAATAACACTATTTTATGAATTTTCTAGCGATAATTTTTTTTTATTTGATGTATCTTATTTTCTTAATACCAAATTAAAAGGTTATTTGCAAACATAAATGCCTAAAGGTCAAAAATGATCACCTTTAACTCTTAACTAATTATTAGTTATATATTTGAATTTGAAGATCATATTGTTTATAAAGAGGTAAATCACTAATTCTCAAAAATATCGATCCGAAAGACAGTATATTTAATAAAAAACTTAATTAAAAAACCTGGATGAAGCTCATTAAATATTGTCTGCGATGATCTTTTATAAAAATAGCCACAAGAATTAAGAGGAATTAGATGAACAAATAGTAATTAAGTATCGATACGAAGATATATATACAAATTAATTTCAACCAGTGTCGATCATATAATATTAAGGGTCACCTGGTGTCAAGTTAATATCCTGAGACAGATGCTATTGTTTCTTAAAAAAATCAAATGATTTATAATTTAATTTGAAAATATAAAATATTGTAAAGAAAGTCTATAAATATTATATATTACTGAACATAAGAATTGAAAATAATGAAAAATTATACTATCTTCTCGAATATCTTATGATTAAAATCCAAAAATTACAAAATCTATCTTATAAAATAAAAAATTCAAGAAATTTCGAGAGCGAATCATGATATTTTAAAAACATAGCAACTTGGCACCCAGATTGGTTATTTTTATATAAATTTTATAACCATAATTTGAGGAGCTTTTACTAAAAACACCTTCATAATGAGCAGTTGCGAAAGTTAAAATAGAAAATTATCTCTTAAAAAAAAAACACTTATCAAAAATTGTTACCGATAAAATTCATGATAAATTAGTCGTTTTAAAACGCGATTGTAAAATACGAAGTTTTATTTCAGTGGTTTTGTTTCAAATATTGTATTTGATGACCTTCACAAATTTTTTGCTTAAAATCTTTGAAAATATTTTAATACAGAAAACTGTTGTAAAAAATATTTATTGAAAAAGCTTTTTTATTTTCTTACGATAATTATGATTAATTAAATAGCTAAAAGCCAAAATATTCATTCAAATTCAAATATTTAACTAAATGTAAATTAGAAGTTTGAGAAAATTTTTTTCATCGTAGAACAATATGTTTGATTATTTCAATAAATTAAAGTATTGAGGAGAAATTTTGCGAACATGTTATTATTAAACAATGCATAAATGATCCAAAAAAAAACACATTGTGATAATCGAGGATATTTAATTTAGATTTAAGTTTTTAAAATTGATGAAAATACTAAAAATGGTTACACAAACTAAGAATAAAAAATATAAAGTTTTTCTACACAACTGTTTTACAAGTAATTTTTATATTTGATTGAATTTAATCTGTTGAGTCAGTGAGTAAATTTTAAATAAACTATTCAGCGTTATATGAATTGTCTTGAAAATAATAAAAATTCATAATGTTCAAAGTAAATATCATAAGCAATGATAATTAAGAGTAAAAAAATAATATCTCAAAAGTTATTATTTTGGTGAAGTAAGAAAACATTGTTTTATAAAAAGGATTTTCATAACTCTATATTTCTCGCATTGACAATAACTAGATGATACAAGACGAAATCATTTTGTACGAATAAAATTAATAACTTGGTAGCTAAGTGATAAAAGATATTACCAATTAATATATATTCGACAAAACAAATGTTTAATTAAAATTTTTTAATTTTGTTTTTACATTTAATTTGTTAAAGGAGTAACTTTGAAATTATTTTAGCTTCAAAAAACATTGTTCTTTATGGGTTATAAAATTTTTGACTTTTGAAAATTTAAAGAAACTGAGCTCATAGGCGTTAATAAAACATTTTTTAATATTTTTTTATAAAATATAAAAATTAAATTGATTTCATTGGTGGTAATAAAACTCAAACTTAATATTATTTTTTAGTTACATTTTAACAAAATATTATCAAAACAAAGACCAGTTGCATCTTAAAATCTTTTTATTTTTTATTTAAATAAACATCTGATATTAATATTTAATCATTTTACTCTTCAGGTTCCTCGATACTTTTCCTATTTCCTATTGATTTTTATTTTAAAACTGTTAAATATAAATTCAACTCATTGATTTTTACCTGATAAAAAAACTCCAATAATAACCAAATTATTGTATTGCTGTAATCTAACTAAAAAAATGATAACAGTTTTTATAAAATCGTAAATTTTATATTAATCAGGAATAAAAAAATTATAAGATTTCACTTAATTGGGACAAATCTCAAAGAACATAAAATAGAGCAATAATACAATTATAAATTTATGTGTTTAATTTAAACAGCAAATTTAAGATCATATTTCAAATTTTAATTATGCTTATTCTGAAGAAAAATACATAAAAAGAATTTGATATGATGCGTATTCTCAGAGCTGATCTGCGTGACTTAAAACGATCATATTCAGTTACCTATTAGCCTTCTACGTGACGAAATTCTCAATATTTTAGTTTTAATTCAGTCATTTATACAATTTGAACCGTAATTTATTTTTTGAGAATTTTATTTTTCCTAAATTTGAGTCATTATAAAATGCCCAGAAATGACTTGACACTTTCCACTTAAATTTGTTTGCTAAATAAAATAAAGGGTCAACCCCTTAATTCAAGTTATCTTTGGCTGGTGAGTTAAAGGTGTACCAAAATCTCCTAAATCGCGGGTTTTACTAAAAGAAAGTCAACGGGATGAGGAATTCGTATTACGAGAAGAAAAAGAAAGGGGAAATATCCAGATAGGGAGAAGAACTTGATAAATGGTTTTCTTTGTGAATTAGCTCAGGCGTATATATCAACTATCCAATATTGAAGACAAAGTGAAAAGAGTTTGTAAAAAATGGGCCGCAATGATTTAAAAGAAACTTATGGTTGGTTATAGCGATGGAAAGCAAGATAAAATATCAAATTTTAAAAAGCCCAATTCTAAAGGGCTGTGCTGAACAGTGAAAAAAGATGAAAATTCCTTCATTTTTCATGAATTTTTGTGCCTATAACATTTACAATGCTGAATGAAACCGGCCTTTATTAAAGTGCTAAGCCAGGTGGTTCCTTTTACTATAAAGCATTGCACTGTCTGATTGTAAAAAAAGCGATGGATTGTATTACTGTGTTATGCTGTACAGATAAGTCTGCTCATGACAAAGGAAAGCTACTGATTATCTGAAAGAGTGCATTACCTCGATTCTTTAAGGGGCAAAAATGAAGGGTTGACCAGTGGAGTGCGACACAAACAAATACATGGATAAATTTAGAAAATTTTAGAAATTGTTCTGCTAGTTGAAACCAAATTTGAAAATTAAACAAAAAAAATTTTTCTGCTTGTCGACAATTGCAAGATACAGTATCATTTGATCTACAAAATATAGCGATTGAATTTCTTCTTCCTAATTCCACATCCTTAGTGCCACAAATAATCATAGCGGTAAAAAAAAATTTTAAGACGTTCCATCTTGGAAAATTCGGTAATTACATATTAGAACAGTTGATAAAAATTTATTAACAATTTCCACAACACCCAATGAGATTTGTTGAAAAATTTTCGTTTTTCAAGCAATAGAGTTGGTCGCTGACGGTTGACAAGTAATAAAAACCACCACAATACAAAACTGTATTATGAATTGTGGGTATAAATGCTTGGATATTCCCAAAATTTAAAGAAAAAAAGAAAAGGAGGATAATTTGCCAGTTCCTATCATTAAATATGAAGATTTTTAAATAATAGATTACAATTTACCATTTTACGATAATAATGAAGACACTGAAGATCGAATTGCAAAAGGTATTTAATTTAAAGCTAAAAATTTGAAGATGACGATAATGAATCACCTGTACCTGTGACTAACTAGGAGGCAAAAAATGTATGAATATTCTACAGCTAAATTTTATGCAATAAGAAGATAAAGGGAGGCCTACATCCGCCCTGAGTACCTGTTGTGATTTTTTAGAAGTTTAATCCAACAAAAACAAAAGACAGAGAACACTTTACTCATGTTTATCATTTCAATAAATTTTATATAATTTCTACCCTTTTATTTTTTAATTTGGATTTTTATTTTATAGAGTTTGTATTTCGTAAATATTTTTAATTTATATGATATGAAATTAAAATTTTCCAAGAGTTAAAAAAATAAATAAATTTTAAAAAAATATGAATTATTGAATTTTTTATGCATTACTGATAAATGGCCTTATTTTCCAGAAAAATAATCAATAAAATTAATAAAATCGAAATTTTCTAAATGGAAAAAACGTCCAAGTCTCGATAAGTCACAATTCGTGAAATCTACTGTAAATTAAATATTTTTGTTAAATACCGGTTTATTGTAGTTACATCATGCTACACGCGATTAAAATTTAATCAAATTTTTCTAATAATTGTTTTCTGGAAAATTAAGCGTTTAATGATGTGAAAATGTTAATTGTTAGTCGATGATTTAAAAAGTCAACTAAATAAAATATTTTTCTACGATTAAAAAAATTTCAACTAAAAATATCTTTTTGTAACCTATCCAATTCAATACTTCAACCATCCATCTGAATATTTTAAGAATAAATTTCGTTCAGTAACTGTCAAAAAATTTAAGACTTTATATTCATTGATTGTGATGCGTTTATAAGGTTAAGTATCTGCCTGTGCAAAAATAAATTTATCAATAAGTTAATTTTAAAAAAAATTACACAAAAAATAAAGACAAATATAATCTTTAAAAAAAATTCATATTTTTTATAATAAGTAAAAATAATTAGAATTAAACATGATGAGCTATTAATGATCAATTTAATTACTTTTCAAATTTTAAATAAAATAGAGATGTGCAAGATTTTTAACATTTTTGGATAACAGTTTTGAAGTTTTATCAAAATAAATAGAAATAAACTTTTATGGAATTTTTCAATGTTAAACATAAGTTTGCAAAAAAAGACGATATTTTTTTAACTATATGTAAGAATTTTGTTGCAAAAAAGAAATTTTAAAGACCATTTGAGCATTGTTAAAGCATTATTATTATAAATATATCTTTGAGTTGATGAAATCCTTCTTTATCATGTAAATCACACTTCTAAATTCAAATAATTGTTGTCGTTAATCGATATCAATCTAATCTAAAACGATCACAATAAGTGAAATAATTTTAAAAAAATTGCGACCTGAAAAAGGGTTGGAGATTTATACTAAATCCGGTATTCAATATCGATTAAAAATTTATTACAGCCTTTTGCAAAATCGTAAACGATCGGGGAAAATAAATTCCCAAAATTTACAAAAAATCAAAACTATTTTTTAAAATGAATAAAAACGCCTAAATGAACCTTAAGATAATAACAATAATTTAAATACTGTAACTTCTACAGCTTCAAAATGAGTTAATGCCAATAAACTTATTGACTAGGTTTCTTTCCGGGAATAATTATCTCGACAGAAATTGACCGAGCAAAATTCTTGCGATATATTTGAAAATAAAGGACGATTTTGTATTTAAAAGCAAAACATTTCTTAATGATATCATATGTCTCTGACTCACAATCCTTGGATTATTCAAGAATTCTGCCGTAAAGAAAATAGTTTAAGGCCCCTTTGTTGTCCAAATTTGAATAAAAAGTCATGATATAATTTAAAAAATTTCCCAAATCACAACACCGCAGGACCAAACATCGCTTTGACTTGAAAATACACTAGATTTTAGTACTTCAGGGGCGGCCCATTTTACGTGAAATTCTTCATGAATTTCACGAAAAATACACTTTCCTTTTACATGTTTTGCCTTTCCAAAATTAGCTTATTTACAAGTCAGAAAGGCTGTAACCCAAATGTTTCTTGCAGCCAAATCTTGATTAACGAATTTTATTCGCTCTAGATATTCAATCCCTTAAAGTCACAATTTTTTAAATAAAAATTATAAATTTGAAAAAAATATGTGAAGAAAAAAAAATTTACACAATTAGGTAAATCATGTTTTAAAAATTTATCGCTGATTTATTAAAATATAAATACTTTATATGAGTAATTATACCAAAAATATTACAAACTGGTAAAATAATTATGAATTAATTTTATTCTATAATTTAAACGGATCATAAAATTTCTTTGTTTTGTGTTGTCTTATATTTCTAATTTTTAAATTTTGATGAGACTCTTAAATTTTATTTTGAAAATTAATTAACTAGAAATTTCTTTTCTTATCTTTTACTGAAGAGTCTTTTTTAGAGCTTAGATTTTACAATTCTCGATTAACCTTAATAAAACAGATTAATAAACTTTTCCTTGAATTTTAAATACAAAACAATTTATGAATTTGGTTGATACGTTTAATGTCTTTATTAAATAATACAAAAGTGTGTTTGTGCTGATTATTAATTTCTGAACTCATAAGATATTTTTTGAGTGTAGAACTCTCCAACATGCTACACAAAGATGTCAGCTCAGAAATTATTGAGGTGATAAATTTGTATGATCGATATTTTTTCAGAAAAGCTGATTTAAGTTGTAAGATAATTGAACGATAATTAATTCTAACACTATACTTTCTTTTAATTTTGATTCTATACGATAAGTGCTGAAAAAATTTTTCTAGTGAATTCAAAGGAATTGAACAGTAAATTTTAGATATCTATAATTGAGTTCAATTTAAGATTATCAATATCATAATGAAAAAACGGAAATTATGTAAAATACTTAAAATTATTGTTTGTAAAAAAAGAAATATCGAATGAATGATAATTAGTTGTTTGAAAGTTTTTTACTTGACGGTGTAAAAAGATTCCATGGAGATCTATCGAATGTGTCTTCTAGGTAGTTGATCTGGTACTTAATTTGCACAACTGATCGGGTCATTTTTCAGTCGCAGTAGACCCTATAAGCTCAACATTTAGCCTCCGTCAGTCAAATTATGACTCCTGGCTACTAATGCCGGAATGTTAACCCACTGAAGGGCAACTGCGACAGCGAGATGGAGGGCAGTATAAAAACTTCGACGGTTTAATAAACCATACATGAAGGAAGAAATGCCTTCAACAAAAAATCACTCCCTGCCAGGCGATATAAATGAAAAATGGAACTACAGCCATGAGCTGGAGTGCATGGGCACGGCCAGACAGTTGATCAGAAGAGCGAAGTAACTTTTTAATAAGTGAACCGGCCATTTGTAAACTATTTCTCTGAGTTTTAACCCATATGTGATCTGATAATTTTATGATATATCTTTTAATCACAGCTATTAAAATTACTTAGGAGATTGACATTCGTTCCACATAATGACGTAGACGCATTGATTGAATATGTCTTGTATCAAAAATTATTGTGTGATATCTCACAATTTTTATTTCTGCATGTAATTGATTTAAATTATTTCATTTTTGATCGATTATGTTTGTTAATTTTTGTATTTTTTAAAACTTAAAGAGACAAAGAAAAAGTATGATATAAAAAATATACCAAGAGATGTAAATATGAAAATGAGATTATGATCTCAATATAATCTTGATGAAGTTCTGTGACACGTTTTAACATAATAAATTATATTTTACAAATAATTTAAATAGATAATGATTAAAAGAAATGCAATAACAAAGCCTTTAAATAAATGATACCCAAGGTTTAAACAAATTAGCCTTTATATTTTATCTTTTTATCATGATGAATTATTACATCAATGTATCTCTTTACGATTAACGTTGAATATTGCGTATTTGTTAGACTATTCTTAAAATATCATCCAAATTTTTTTATATCAAGATTTTCATCATTTAAAATATCCTTAAAAAATCAGTTACAGTCAAATCTCGTTACTATTCCACTGCTTTGAGTGTTGTGATTTCGAATTCAAAATATTTCACTGTTGAATTTATTTATTTTTAAAAATTTAGCTCACATTGTTAGCTCAGAAACGCAAGCGATCCGATTTTATGCTAAAGGAGAACAAGAAAATCATTGATTCGCAAAGAAGGACTCGAATCATACCAGGCTGGCCAGAGAAATGAGCAAGAAATGGAGCATTGAAGTTAAGAGAACAACTGTGAAGGGCATTCCTAATAAGGAAGATGCAATTGAGGTTGCAATCAAAGCTGGAGTTCCATCGAAGCGCACTAAGCTGATACAGGACCACGAACCGAAGCTCGATGAGGGGATGCTTATGTGGTTGAAGCAAGCAAGAGGACAGAATCTGCTACTCAGCAGCGATCTGATCAAGGAAAAGGCCATGAAACGGGCTTAGCTAATGCACATCTCGGACATAATAGCGAGAGACGGTTAGCTGGAAAATTTTAAGAAACGCCATTGAGTTGCGTTCAAAATCGTGCACGGCGAAACTTGAGGGGTGGATTCGTAATCTTATCTTGACTGGCATAAGCAGGTTCTCCGACAATTGCACAGACATTTCTCTACAGACGACGTCTTCAATCTTGACGATAATGGACTTTTCTGGCAGCTATTATCAAACAACACCATGAGTTTGTAAGGGAGAGCGATGCGCAGGAGAAAAGAAAAGCAGGAAAAGGATCACTCCTCTGGTTGTAGCAAACAAAAGCAGAAGCAAGAACTTCCCTCTTCTAATGATTGCCGATTCCGACTCCGTGCGTACAAGAACGAACAGATCCCTGTCACGTAAAAGGGCGAATTCGAATACGTGGATTAGGGCGGAGCTTTTTGGGGAAACGTTGTGAGCGTGTGACAGACACCTCGGCTATCACGGACGCAGAGTGATACCCTGTATCTATTTCTTTTCTAGCACCTGTTGTCAGCTTTAGCTGGACAACATTCAGATGTTCTTTTTCCCTCAATTATAGGGCGTATTTACAACCATTGTATCAGGGAATCATAGAGAACCTAAAGCGCCAAAACAAAAAACTTTTGTTGGGCTGCCGGCTTGAGGCAATAAACGAGGAAATAATGTTCAAATTCATGTTTCTTAAAATGTACACGATACCGAGAGTGCTAGGTAGCAGATCAGCGAGTTGACGATCAAGAATTTTTTAGCAAAAGCTAAGTTAGTCGAAGAAGAGATTTAGATTCAGCTTGCGAATGCTGAGCTGCTCGAGGTCTGGAAAGCTCTGCCTCCAGAGAAAAAGATGCACTAGAACGAGGAGATTGAGCTGTGTGACTTTCTCGAAGCTGAGGTGCGCCTCCCGACAAGTGGGTATTTTGAGCTGGAGGAGATTCTAAAGGAGATGCTGAGCCGAGAGGAGCAGGTAGAGAGTTAAGACAACAAGGTAACTGTTTAGGAGGAAATCGTTTGGTTCTAGGAAGCCCAGCGCTCATGGAGAACTGTCCTGAAGTTCATGGAGCACAGTGCGGGAAGTCCGGTCTGATACAAGCTTGCAATCGGTTAGAAAACGAGATACTCGAGATCAGCAGAAAGAAGATGCTCCAATTGACGACTTTTGATAGTTTGGAAGAACTGATGGATAACTTAAAAATAAATCATTTTTTAGAATCAATGCGTTTTTATTTGAGAAAATCAGACCGCTTTTATAAACCCTCACTACTATGCCACTCTTGATACTATGCCACTTTTGCTCTGTCCTGACATTGGCATAGTATCCAGATTTGACCGCCGTTGATTTTTTCTAAAGTCAAACAAGTTAAAAAATTTTTATACTCTTTAATCAGCAAAAAATCAAACATATATTAGTTTCCAACGAAACATTCCAAAGTGACGTTTGGGCAAGAAATGTAATTGTCTACCCACTCAATGAAATTGGATAATATTTCTTATGGATGTTTATTTGTATGTTTATTGTACAGGTTTTAGCTTTAATAAACTCAAATTCTTTTTTATGTATTGCAATGACCTGAACGCCACAAGCGACACTTAAACCATTATTATAAAATATATATTTAACATTACTCCCCCTTTTAGAGAAGCGAAGAATACCACGTGCTAATTGAGCACAGAGAGACTAGTTTATTAACCAAGAAGAGTTAACAATTAATATACGGATTTGAAGAAATACGTATTTTCCGGAAGTCGAACCCAAGGCGTCCCACTGCTGACTCCAATATAATAACCAAAACACCTTGTTCGACACGTCAACTATTATTTTAAAGTGTTTATGTAACAGTATTACAACACCACAAGGGAGTAATTTTACAACAGTGAGAATATTAATAATTTAATTCTATTGTCTCTTCATTCACAGTTAGACTTTTTTTACTATTAATTAAAATTAAAACAAATTCAAAAAACTAATAAATTTAGAAAAAAAATCAATTCCTTACAACTTCTTACATCATGTTTAGATTTAGAGTGTCACGCTTTATTTTAAAAACAAATCTGCCTTGAGACCAGAAAATTCCCTTGTCTATTTTTGATTAGTTCTTTATAAAAGTTTTAAATAAAGAATAATACATATCCCAAAATTGGTACGTGCTGAAAAAAATCGTTCATTTTAGTCTCTTTATTTGTAGTACTTCGGTGGATGCGCAATAGAAAAATTTATGGATATTATACTTTCCAAGTCAGGGATGTGAAGTATTCTTTTATTGTCTATAATGCACTCAGAACAAGAGTTGACAGGCTAGTCGCAATGATTTCTATTATACAGAGGAGAAGAGACTATATAAACCAGGAGTCTCAAACACGAGGCCCGCAAAGGCATTTCGTGCGGCCGGTGACGCATTTACATATTTATAAAAATTCATTGTATTTTTAAATTGTTCGATTCTCGGTGTTAACTTTTTTTAAACAATACTGAGATTGGTTTCTTGTCATAAAATCAAGCCTAATATTGATGGGTTTGTTGAGGTAAAACCCAGCCAGGTCAGCTGTCAGTACAGAAAGTGACTGAAACCGAAGTTAACCAAATACAGATACGCCAAATATAGTCCTTAATTTCTGATCATTATATTTGTATAAATAAATTTTAGAAAGTTTTTCAAGCAGTACATTCTTATTATGATTCTTGTTAATTAACTTTTTATAATTTCAAACAAGTTCTGGCTACACGACCCTTGAGGTACTTTAGAAGTCATCACTTGGCCCTTGGACGATTTGAGTTTGAGACCCCTGGTCTAGAGTTTAGATATCAAGTCAAAATATCAAGTCGATTCCATTTACTGATAAACTTCTGAAAGCATTTGACACATTTTTACTCAATAATTATTTGTAACCTTACCGTTCATAAAACAGGCAAGTAATTGTCGTATATATGATATTCTGTTGATAAAAAATCTAGTAACTGTAAACTATAAAATTCACTCAAGTTAAATAGTTAATTTTTGTTTTAATCTTTGACCGTTGGTAAAAATATCTTTTTAATCAATAAGTATACGCCATTATGTGGAATGAACGTCGATCCCCAGAGGGATTATCATATGTGTGATTGTCTAATCTACAGTATGGTTTTCCAGGCCACATACGGACTCAAACTCTGAACCGGAGTTGACAGATGGCGGGTTCACGGATTAAAAATATACTTAGCCCTTAAGACCAACTGTCAGGTCGGGGTCATAACGCATGATTATTTTTGTGGTTAGGGTCTTCACCTTGTCTGGCAGGGAGTGCTTTCTGCTTGAAGGCATTTTCTCCTACATGGCCAGTGCACTAAACCGTTGGAGTTGTTTTATTGTACCTTGTAGTCGCAGTTTCCCTTTCAGTCGGTAACTGTGCGCCAGGAATAGTCATGGATCTGCATTTTATAGAGAGGCTATATGTTGTTCATCTCTTGTTCATAGCAACTGGGAAATAACCCAGTCAGGGGCGTAGGTTCAACATTAGATCCACCACCATTTCTTATGAATAAGCATAGGTAAATGACTACCCCATGATGTTCAGCCTTATTAAAGTATGAGAAATATACCACTTTTTGTATAATTTCAAATCAAGGAGTTGATCATTTTAAAATCATTGATAACGAATGCAGCAAGAATTGTTTACTGGGTTTCAATGAAAAAAATGATCGAAATATCTTTGTTCGAAATTTTTTGATCAATGTGAGTCATAAAAAATTTCGTCATTTTGGGGTCATTTAAACCTTTTATTAATTTAAGTATGGATGTCATTTATCCGCAGCTGTATTTATCTAATTTTATCCTATTTCAAAAGTATTTATTTGTATAAAAGTGTAACTATCTAAGAATAGACTGAAGGCTCTCATTGGGTAAACTTTAAAACAAAACATCGATATTTAAATTCACGCCATTGCTAGCAATCTTTACGATTATTGTCGAAAGTTTTTAAAAAAGTGCCTAAAATCAGAAATACAATCCGATGGTTTAAAATATTTTTTGTTTTTTTATATTTTTATTTTTGAAACCGGGCCATTTATGATACACCCGTAAATGATTTATTCTATTGTTACATGCAAGTAATCTAATCTTAAATCAAGGATAATTTTTAAACTCATTTTGATAAATATTTGAAAAAATGTGTTTTAGCTCTTTTTTAATATTTTCAAGCTTTTAAACTTGCACTGTCCGTTCAAAAACTTTAAAACGAGGAATTTTTTATGGGATTAATTAATTCGCCATGATTGTCTGGAATGCGCAGTGTTGCAATAATTAGTCTCCATCCGAGTTCCACACAAATGTAAGTTCCTTTAAGGATAACTTCGAAAGAAAAATTAACGGTTGAAAATTTTAAATTTAGTTATTTACAAAAACAAGTAAATATTTTAACATTTAATCCATAATAATGAAAATTCTTTAAGAAAATTTTTGACGTATTATTTGAATTAAATACTGTTAAAACTCAAATAATTAATTGAGAATTCCTGGTGATGGATGAATTGTCGTTGGGGTTTTTAAGGTGCGATAAAAATTTTATTGAAATTTAAAGTGCGAAAAATATATTTGAATAAAAAAAGAATTTTGTGAAATTTTTTAATCGATTGTTTGTGAGGACATTTGAAAGCCGATTCGAGTTCGAGGAGGGCGTTTCCATTAATTTTTCAAATGTGGAAAATTTGCATAAAAATTGAGAGTATCGGAGTCAAAGAATTCGAATTTGACCCATCTACTTCGATTGGTACATTGACGATTCACATAATTTCAAGCTTAAGTAAATTTATTTAATCTACTTAGGTGGGGATGAAAAATGGTCAGATTATTCTCTCTGGAATCCAGAAAAAAACGAATGGCTAATTAACCCAAGGATATCATTGGATCAGGCGGATCTTTACAATGGAGTCAACATCGAATTTATAAAGTCGATCGTACAAACCTTGGTAATTTTACCAAACTTACGAGTCATACAACGCGATATACGCACCTCTGTTCGAGTAAAACATTTTTCATTTATTTAGGTCTTCGATCTGTTATCCACTATTTGCACGGAATTGGGCATTACTCGTTGTGAAGAATTATCGTTTGTTCATTTGAAAAGCGAAGATGACAACACAGAAAATAATTTGAAGGAACAAAAAATTAAAACTAGAAAAAGCAATGTAATTGGGCGGGAATTTTTTAATGCAATAATAAATTACTATGAAACCGAAGAGCAAGAAAACAAAGAACCACTTCATACGTTTAATATTCAAGCACCGATTTTTGCACAATTTATGTTTCCAAAGACGAATAGATTCGAGGATTGGGCAGAGTTTAGTGAAAATACACTAATCAACTCGCAGGCGCTTAAACAGCAGGGATTTAAACATGGAGATGTTTTGTACCTGCGCTATCGCTATTCTAATTTATTTAATTTGAATCCCAAAATCGATGTCAACCGATACGCTTATGTTTTCGCTCATGTGGCCAATAGTTTCAAGAGTCAAGAGCTGGTTTGCGACGAATCAGATATTCTTCCTTTTGGCGCGATGTTATGGCAGGTTCAAATGATTCTCGACAATTGGATAAAAGAAAAGGAACAACAACAAGAAACTGATGAAGTGGACGACGTAGACAAGGCGCTTGATATGCTAGAGGTATGTTCGTATCAGAAAAATAATAGTTTTTAGAGTTCTCTTTTGCACGAAGTAAAATTAGAAAAAAAAGTCAGCAATGTAATTCTTAATTCTAACATAGATAAATTTAAAACATGAAATGAGGTCGATATTGCCCAATTCGAGGTATGAGAAAATTTTAAATTATAGCGATAAGGGAGCAAAACTCTTTTTACTTGAGACATTTGATCTTAAAGTTTATAACGGAACGTTAGAAAAAATTGAGAACCTTGTGTTCGAGGGAGACATAAGGGGGTCAAATATCAATTTCACTTGTAAATTTAACAAAAACAAGTTCCAAATAAAACTTGGGAATGTTGTCGACAAAAAAGGGAAAAAGACAACAGTTCAAATTAAATTTGACAATGAAGATGAATTTGTTACTTGGTTCGCTTCTTGTCGGAGTGTTTCAAGAGGTCTGAAATGCAATCACTCCTACATTGAAAGTGAAAAGACTTCGATTCGTTCATACCTAGGAATGAAAAAGAGAATCCATTCGTGCCACTCCTCCATAGATAAATACGTGAGGGATAAATTGACTTAGTCTAAATATAGAATCGAGGATTTTTTACCGAGCTGGGGAATAAGGGCAATTTCAAAAAGTGTTGAAGGGGTATAAGTTTGATTAATTTCAGGCTTTAGACCTACTTTTAGCTGCACATGGTTCTTATTGTTGTATGAGCCTTGTTGATGTGCAGCAAAGTTTCATACAACGGTGGAAAGGGATTTCATTTAGTGGAATTAGTTTGTATCATTCTTATATTCACATTAACCACGGTGAAGAACCTGCTCCTAAAAAAAAGCATTTAGAATTATTTGGAATTACAAGCAGTGTCCTCTATCGAATCGATCCACACTCGAATAAAATTCTTCAAGAATGGCCACTAAAGAGAGTTCAAAAATGGACCATCGCTAGGCAATTTCAAACTCAAGTACTAACGTTACCAACTGAAAATATCAATGTTGAGACTGCATATTGCGATATTAGTAAAGTTCACGAAAGTGTGGGAGGAAATATTTTCATGATCACAAGGAAAGATCCAGTCTTACCGTTTGATTCGGCGTTATTTAACAAGCTAACGTGCTAGTAAACGAGGATAATTACTTCTCATTTCTTTTTGAAGTATTTTTTCAAACTTACGAAATTTTTGAACGATAAAAAAAATAATTTTTAACTCTGAAACATTACTCTCGAGTAAACACAATATCGTTTTAATCTCTAGGACGATCTTTCTAACAAAGACAGTGACCAGCCCTACAGGATATGATAGGTCGATTCGATGATACATCCACAGATCAAATATTGAAGTTAAAAGATATCTCATTTACTTCGTATTGATCGAAGTCATCATGTTACTGATAGTTTACACCTCATTCCGTCTCCTCTCATCCGCTTAACACGTGTGCACCACACTATAATGCCTTATTATTGATAAATAACGATTTTTATATGAAACAGAACGATCGTTAATTATTAAATTTATTGTTAAATGGCCTTTGGGACCACTTTAAAACTTAAGCAGAATCAATTAATGGTAATCTTCTCATGCTTGATACAAATATATAAAAGTCTTAAGGAGCATATGATTTTTCAGATTTGAACCTTCGGTGATGAGAAAGGTCACTAACTGTTCCCTTAATTTTTTGAAACTTTAAAACAGTTACGCTTGTTTCATATTTAATTTTTTTATTTAATTAAAATTGGTGAAATCGATTTTAATCTATTTTTTAAAATAGTAAGTTAGTGCATCAGTGTATTAAGCAATTTAGCTTCAAAGGGTGAAGCTCAGCCGAAGTTAATTTCTATGGAACACACTAGCTATTGATGCGAAAACTTTGTGTTTTTTTTATTAAGATACAAAATAATTTATCAATCAAGTAAAATATTAAATCTGCCATTTTTCTTGGGGAAAATGATAGTTTAATATTATTTATGCCCATAATCAACGTAAAATAAAAATAAAGGCTAGTGTTGCAATATAATTTACTCCAATTTCAAAATTTAGTCAATCATATTAAAAAAGCCATCATGACGATTTTTGGAATCTTGAGTACGAATGGCTACGATGAGTCTCAACGAATTTATCAAACAAAGATCAAAGTTTTAACAGTAAAAACTGTAAAACTATGCGAGTAAAATGGAATCGAGACTAAACAGAATAAATATTTCCGATTTTGTATCGTGGAAATTTATATTGGAGAAGCAAGACTTGCATTGTAATGTCTAACAAAGAGCAATTTATAATGGAAATCAATTTAATGTAAATAGAAGTCAGAATTCCAGCATTTTTAATTTATTTTATCAATTAATCAAAAATACGAGATTCAACAATAAATAAAATGTAATAAATAATAATGTGACAAATACAACACAAATGATTTTTTTAAATATTTCCTCAAGAAAATTTTTTAGGACAATGGTAGACTAATGCAGTAGATAGTGTCCAACATCATGGAAAAAGTCATGGGAATTTTGGCGGGGAGGGCGATTTACCAGTTAACACTTACCAATGTGACAGTAATTTGATGAATGGTTTAAAACTACAAAAAATGTGTTATTTCATCTTGAAAAGAAAAAATTGTCCCACACTTTGATATTTTAAAATATTAAACAATAAACTTAAGCAATAACCTTAATTTAAAATTTTTCTGATTAGAAAAAAAATGTTTTCGAAAAATTAAAAAATAAAGATTTTTAAATTATAAAGCTGTTTTATCAAGACGTTAGAGGGATTTACAGATACAGCGAACAAACATAGTTTTTGTCATATTTTCAAAGGGTTGAGTAACTTTAACTAAAATTAATTTTAAATAAGGTCGTTAGGAATAAATTCATTTCTATTAATTTAGAAAGTTTTGAAATACATAATCTCAGACAACCGGTTCTCAACAACAATTGAATTTCCGCATGCGCATTAATGGCGAAAGAAAATTTACTTTAACGATGGCTTAGAAATCAGAATTTAGCACAAAAATGTCAATTTCCATTTGAAAATAGTTGATATTTAAAATTTTAATGATTAGCTTACATTTTTAAACAAGAGCAGAAAAATTGACTTATTGTAAGCTTTTATATAGTTTGTGACTATTTAAAGGATAGGACCGCATTGTAAACATTAGGTTTACTTTTTAAAGAAAGAACCACAATTAAATTTTTAAAACATTGTGAATTTGTCATGAAAGAATATGTTCTGGAGAAAACTTGATGAGTGATGGTTTAATTCTTTCATAACTTCATTCTTGCTAGGTTGAAAAAAATGAGGGTCAAGATGAATTCTAAACTCAACGTCTTAAGAGACATTTGGTAAGGAACGACTAAGCGAAGCCAAACGAGAATGGCCATGTCAATTGTTTGATGAGCCGCAAATGCTCGTAAAGGTGAAAAAGAATCTAATTGTTCAATGCGCACAACATTTGAATCGTCTTAAATCAAATTAAGAAGTTTAAACAGACCCAAAGGTTTTAATGCTAAAAATAGATAATGCAAATAACCATACAATCTAGTTCTTTAATAAAAAAAAAGGTTTAAGCAAAAATTAATTTTTAGTAAATTTTTTTAAAAGGGATTTATTTTGACACAATAAATAAAAATGAAGAAAAATTTTGATCAGTATTTAAATGGTGTAAGCAAAATTTTTACAAAAACCAAATTGTGGTGTTAATGAAAAGCCATTTTGTTGCAAACCGCAGGCGAAATTTTTTTTAATTCTGTAAAGTAAACAGTCAAGAGAAATGAATTTAAGTTTTTTAATCATGTTTAATACAGGATAAGTACCGGAATGTAAAAGATGCTTGTTTTTTAAGTTATTTCAATCGGAGGTTCTTGATTTAATTGCAGATCAATTTTGAGCTTAGTTTGAAAATGTCGACCAGCACATGGGTTAAGTCTCGTTCATGTTAAAATTTAAACTCATGTAAAAGAAAGAAGTCATGTTTTTCATCTTCTTTCATAAACTAAGAAAAAATAAAAAAAAATATTAAAGTCTTTCTAATTGGAAGTCAAAACTTAAGCCCAAGCTGACAACAGAATGAAGTTGAACCAGATTCGGATTTGACAAAAAAGTTGGTCATTACATTTTTTACTAAATTTTAAAATGACCTTCCTGTGATTTTATTTTGCAAGATTTTGATGACAAAATATCATTTGGTAAATATGATTTCTGGTTCTGCTTGGTTGACTGCCAACCTGAAGGTAATGATAAAGAAAGTGCCAAGACGAATTTTTTTTCAAATACAAAGTATATCCAAGTTTAAACAGCAAAAATATGATACTTTGATACAAAAAAACAACAAAATATCATTAACTTATTTCTTTTACAAAATTGAAAATTTTTAATGAAATTATATAAATTTGTCGAAGATTTTAACATTCAATACCACACTATCACCGTCTATGAAGAATTATTTTTGCAGTCTTGAAACACATAATTTTGAATTTTTAAACTTTACCTGAGATCAACATCTACTTTGACAAAATAAATTTGGTGATTGACAAAAAGACAGTTTAGCTTGGAACAAAAAATTCGTAAAGTTTTTAATAAAGGAAAGTTGTTTTCAAATTTTTGATTTTTTCGGCGTCAGAGCGAGATAAATTTTGTTGGGTAATTATAAGACCATATAAGAGATCACATTAATTGTCCAAATGTTAAAAAATTTTTGGAACACTTTTGAATGATTAGTTAAAAGTCTAAATTTTATTTTAAATCAACTCAAAAAGGTTCTTAGTGGAAGTCAAGCAGTGATACGAATAGCATTAAATATTTTCAATTGAAATCCCTTTGCTTTGTTGGCTAAACCAAGGCTTATTTGGTGAAACGTAATTAAAATTAACATCAGAATATAAACTAAAGAACTTTAAGGCGTTAAGTGTTTTAACAAGTGATACAATGAAATTTAATTTAATTCAATTTATTAAATCACATTGGCGACATTGATCAAAAAGTGACTAATTTAACATAAATTAGTAGTGAGAGCATCTATTTATAAAATTTTTAAGCCCTTTAATTTACAACGGTGAGAAAATGGAAGCTGGATGGGGTGTAACCGTCACATAGAGACAAAAAAATGAATGTTTGTATTTTTATGTTAAAAACTAATAATGGATATTTTTATCGAAATTCCTTAGAAGGTTATTTTTCTAAAGGGAAATTTATTAAATACATGAAAATTATAAGGATTTTATTCTATTAGCAATATTAATGGCAAAATAATGAAAAATTAAATTAGTCAACGTTTGATGAAGTAAGGATAAATTATTGAAAAAGTGTGATCAAGTGAGTATGAAATCAAAGGGCAAGAGTGTTACAAAAATCTCATAGACATGATAAAGCTAAAACTTCAAATAGGTAAAATTCAATGCGGTAAAAATGTTAACGGTGCATCTACTTAAAGTCAGATAAAATGACTTAATGGAATAAAGGCTGTTTAAATCGATTGAAGAATGTTCTTAAGTTAGCAATAGAGGATAATAAAAATCACTAAAAAAAAGTTGAAAATTTTGAATATATCAAAGAAAGATGAAAAAACGCAATTTAATTTACAATCATCATTCAAACAGTGCATTTCTTATTTTTAAGGGCAAGTTGTTCCTGTTTCTTTTGAAGTTTTGTTTTCTGAAGAATGAAATTAAAAAATACTTCCTTGGCTCTGGTTTTTCTAATTTTCATTAATTTGTCATAAATTTTTTTCTTCTTTGTTGTTAGAAGTTGGTAAGCCATTTTTTTCTGCGCTGGTGTCAATGTTGGTTTTTCGGGTGGATTTTCTAATAATTCATCCTTTTTGGTAATTTAAAAAAAAACCTCTAATTTTGTTAAATTTCTATTATATTGGTCATAAAGTCCTTGGTAATTATCAGAAATGAAGGGTGAAACGTGTGGAGGTAAAGAAGCCTCAGGTAGATAGTGTTCATAGGGAAGACAAGAACCGGCATTAATAGAGTCGAAAATCCACTGGGGTTGAAGGTAAATACTTTTTATTAAAAAAATCAAACCGTCCAAGTTGAAGTGAAGTGGGAACGGGTCGGTCAATAATTTGGTGAGTTATTGATGGATCATCTTCATTGAATGACACGCCAAATTTAGAGTCATCATTCCATGATACGGTCCCTCCACAACATCAACATAAAAAAAGCACAATACCTAATTGCGAAAACGAAAGGAGTCTTTGGGACTTCTCGAGAGAGAAAAAATACTTTGTTGGAGAAAAGGCAAGAAATATCAGAAAATGTAGAAACACCGTTTTCGTCGATCTTAATTAAATAATATTAAAGAACGTTTTCAGTAAAATTATCATGAACCCCGGCAGAATTGACTAATTATTCAGAATTAATACCAGAAGTTGAATATTCAAGAGGTAGAGTTAAACTCGATAATAATTGTCTGCAAAGGTCTCGATCCGAAATATGGAAGTTACGATGCTTAATAAACCCTCCAATAATCTTAAATTATTCAAAATAAAACTCTTGGAGGATAAATTAAATTAATTGAGTTGAAGAGATGACAATTAACAAAGCTTATGAAGGTAACATAAAATTCAGTGAAACTCTTTAGTATTTTAAAATCAACATCAGGAGGTATCTTGAATAAATGAAACTAAATACTTCTGGGACGAGATTATGAGGTATAATCCATGTAACTGGAATTCCATTAATCAGAGCTTGAAAGTAATAGCCTTTAACCGATATAAACACCTGATCAGAGCATAAACAAAACTTTTTGAAGGTTTTTCGAAGCAATTACGTAGTGAAGAAATTCAACTAAAATAAAACGAAGAAAAATAATACGAGAAAAATCAATTTTAAGGTTAGCAAAAAAACACAGAAAAAATTAAGCGTAACTGACTCATTAAAAGTAATTCTGGTTTATTAATATAAAGACAGACGGCAAAACGACAAGACTCAGGGAAAAGGAAGGTTAAATGTTTTAGCTGAAAATACAATGAGATTAATTTTTCTGTTTTAAATGATTGAAACAAAGAATATGAGCTGTTTCTAAAAGAAAAACTTCTTTGTTTTTAAAAAAATCAGCAGGAAATTATAAGGAAACAAATTAGAGGCGGTTTTTGAAAATATAAAATTAAATAATGTAAATTTTTTAAAAAAAAATTATTAAAAACAGCATCAACTCTTAAAATAGTGTGATAAAAGCAGTTTGGAATTAATTTTAGAATGCAAGAAATTTCTCAGTAAAAAATCGATCAAGCGTAGAAAGTTGGTAATAAAAAAAACGTTAAAAATAATGACTTTAATTTGAAAAACTTGTTTTGATTATGAAATTACTGTTGAAGGGAACAAAAAAATTTTTGTTTTATGATTAAAAGGATCAGTAGAGAAAGAGCAATTAATCAAAATAAACAAGGTAATCTTGCACCTTAGAATTAAATCGTTAAGATAAAAGAGCAAATAATATTTGATTGAGATACAAGTAGTATTTTATAATGTCCGACAATAAGATAAGAGAAGTTCGAAAATGATATAATTTGAAAAAAAATACTTATGGGCTATTTTGAAAAACTTAGCCTCTGAATAATTTTAAAAAAGAATTTTTCTGAAAAAACTCGAGTATTTTCAGCGCTAAAAACATTGAAAAAGCTCTATTTGTAATGTTAAATGAAGTGAATTGTATTATTGTGTTTGAGATAGTCCAAAAAGTTAAAATATAAAAAAATTATCTTGACATGAAATTTCTTTGAGCTTTAAAACTATAATAAAAAAAATGGTATTTATTTTATATGGTAACTCTTTTATTCAATTCTCAATTAAAATTGAAAAAAAGTTGGACAATAATTTATTTTGGATAAAAAAAAAACATAAAATAGGTTTATGAATGAATAAAACTAAAAATTTAATATGAACGACAAACATTATTGTATTAAACTAAAAAAAAAGAATACAATTTTGATACGCATTTTAGTGAAGGGTGAGCAGAATGAATATCCGCTGTTAAATTATTAAAAAATAAAAACTTTCTTAAACAAAAAGGCTAAAATTATTATAAGGAAAATGGATTAAGATGAAAATAGTATTGCGTATTTTATTGAATAAAATATAATATTTTAATATAGAATAAAAAGGAAGAGAGCAAAGAGATTCTTAAATACAATAAAAATATTGTTGTAGAAAAGAAATTAAGAAATATTTAAGAGTATTCATAAAATGTTAAATTTAAATGAATTTAAAAAAATCTATTTATACTGATAATAATCAAAATACTAGTTAATAAAAAATCCTCTAGGAAAAAGGTTAAATTTTTTATTATTTGAAAAGCTGTGAAACTAAAAGTTCTTTAAAATAAAAAAGATAGGAGTCAGGAAAGCGATATTTTCATGGAAATGGATTTTTATTCTAAACTTGAATTTGAAAAGTAAATTAGTAAAAGCTAAGTGAATTATTCGCAAAAATTAAAAAAAAAAATTGCCGAATGATAATTTAGGAAAATTAAAAAACCGAATCGAACAAACTTTTTTTAACATATATAATTAATAAAACAGAATTTTAAATAGATTTAGATCGAAAATAGACACATGATTTCAAAAAAAAACACGAAAATTTTTCTAGATGAATTTCTTTTGCTGATTAATAACCTTATATAACAAAAAAACTTGAGATTTATCTAGGATTTAACAAAAAAATTTTTCAATTTAAAAATTAATCTAAAAAAATGAGTCAGAAGGTATTTTTAGATAATTATAATTAAAGAGTAAATGCATAATTTGAGGTTTTTTTGCTTACAAGTAGCACAGAAATGTTTATAAATTAAAAATATCAATAAGTCAAAAAATGATTTAATGATTCTATGTGTAAACTAGTCAATAATTTACGGCTAAAAAAGAAAAAAAAGTCATAAGGGGAAAATAACTGAAATAAAAGAAGAAGACAGCCAATGCCGGAATCAAAAAATAGAGTAATGGGTTACATTTGTAAAAAAATTCTGAATCCTTTTGTCAGCAAAATCATGATGAAAGAGAAAAATAAATTACTCTTAAATAAGAATATCCTATATCGTATCAATATAATATTAGAAAAGAAGGTCAAATATAAAAAAGTGGTGCTTTTAGAACAGTATTGTGAGGAAAAATAAAAAGAAATACATACTTGATAGTCGGGAGCAATCTTCAATAAGATCTTTCTAAAATTTAAAAAATCTAGTTATTACAGGAATCGGACGAATAGAAGGGAGGCTTGAAAAAGTAAAAATAAAACACAAAGCATCATTAAGATCTTTAAGAGCTTCCTCAAAAGTTGGATAACTATTTATTAGTTTATAACTACCGTTCTTTTATCACATGGTCGAGATTTAAAACAGGCTTATTTTCAAGAAGTTCTTTTTTCAAAACATTATCATTCTTTGAGATTGCCTTCCTCAAACGTTTTCTGTAAACTCGTTCTTGGCGAAAAAAAGTAACTAGAGGATCATGCATTAAAAAGGTTATGTCTTTCTTGTAGTATACTGCTTTTCCTTTTATAGAACGAGGATAAATTCCCTTATATATACAAAGTCGTCTGATATTAGAAAATAGCGTAAAACCGAAAATTAGCCAATGACATTTGAAGTTTTCTTAATGCCTGATTTCGACTCATATGAGCCGCAACTATACCTACTTTACCCTGGAATTAAACGAAAATTTACCTTTCGTTTCAGTTTACCAGCCATTTGCTATTTTCCACGCGCCTGCTCAAATTACATGTGTATAATTTTAATAAAATATTCTTTATCACACTTGATTTTTAAATTTTACATTTCATTTATTTCCGTTATGAATTATTGTCTTGCGAGATATGAATCGTTATTAACAAAAGAAGTATGAATTTGTAAAAATCTTGTTTTTTTTAAATATATTCTTATTTTTCAATGCATCAAAACTTAATTTATTAAATTTTAATTTAACAAATATATATGACTAATTATTTTTCGTCAAACTCTTTTTTTATCTTTCATAGTTTTTTATTTACAATTTTTGTTTTTTTAACAGAATATAAATTAATTTGAAGAAATCCAAAAGCATTAAGTATTAATTTTTATTTTTGTTAACTGTTGTAAATATTGGCTTCTCATCAGCGAAAATTTTTAATAATTTATCCTAAGTTACAAATATATTATAAAACCTTGTTATTTTTTTTCCTATTTTTAATTTTTTCATTCCCATTCCTAAACCAATGTTTCGTCGGAAGCAGGCTAACTTAACTCCAAGTCATTGATTTTAACTATACCAGCCATGCCTGAAAATATATCAATCACCATTCTCATATCAAAACTTATCTTATCATAAAGACTTCTCTTCTTTTTATTGTTTTCATCACTTTTGTTCATTTTAGCGATTTTATCGTTTTATTGAAAAATTTAAGATTTCTACCTTAGAATCCACATTTTATCATCTTGGTTGTTTCAGTGGTGGGCTTTTAAGCTTGTATTACACACCAATTTTGTATTGATTTTCTCAGCTCTTTCTTAGACCCATATCTGCTCAGCAACTCTGGCGGTAAAATAACAGTCACCTAATCGCTCTTCATTCAGCCCTTTGAGAGGCCATTCTCTCTATCATTTAAGGAGAAGAAAAATGTTTGCTTCTGTTGGTCTTTTCACTTCATTAAGGATTAAATTAACCTCCCATTATCATCTGGTAATCTCTTTGATTCTTCTCTTCCTTAAGACTCTATACAAAGATAACCCTTTTGTGTAGCCACTCATCCAATCGTCGAGCCAAGCTAATAATTCGATTTTAGTGGAAAATCCCCGACGATCGACAAGTTCAAAAACTGCATTGAAATTATCTTTTACGGAGGCAGAATTCTTCAAGAAAAATGCAAAGGTATAGCATTGGTTATGATTTAAGTCTCTTTCGGAACGATCAAATAGTGGGTTGTCTCACTTCAAATGAATCGGATACTATTTTTTAAAATCGTGGGTCCTTTAACGGAGAAAATTTTAGTTAATCCGCATACTCCAGGCGGTTAACAAAGAGCTTCAAGGCGGTAAATGTAGTCGCCACTGATCGTGATATTTCAAGTGATAAAAGTTTGGCTTAGTTTGTTGATTATACAAAAAAACAACTTTTACAACGTTTTGGACCCATGCAATAGTGTCATATTTCTGTTTTCTAAGCTTAACAAGCCATAATTGCATTCTTTGCTGAAGGAAAAAACCCGCTTACATGTCGAGAATGATCATCAAACGTGACAGCACAAGTTAATCACACTACTACCATGTTTAATAAACTATGATTTAGAATTATCACAGTCGTCCTATTGAACAGCGAGTAATCGATTTAGTTTACTATATTTTTTCGGAATGTCTCGTATTTTTAATGGTCAACCCTTTGTGGGTAAAAAAGACACTGAATCGTATTTTAGGGAACATTAATAAACTTACCCCTAGAAATTCAATTTGGCTGTATTCACACACGAAAACATGTTTTGACTAGCTGAGATACTTATGGTGACTTCTGCGTCTCTAGCTATGGGAAAATGCTGTTCACTTATTGAACTTACAACGTCTCTCGAGTCAAGCAAATAATTTTGAAAAATTCTGCCTTAACCAAAGGTACTTCAAAATACGCAGAATCAAGAAAAAAATGTCGGAATGGATTCGCAAAGAGTGTCTAAAGAGCATAGTTAGTTAACGGGTCGAATTCAGTTTTCCTACATTTCCATAGAGTTATCATTGATAGCAGTGAAATAAGAGAAAAGACAAATGAAACATAAAAAAATCGAATGGCTAAAATCAACTCATAAATTACTGAGAGACGATAGAGCCGGCACTTTTCGTATAGTCCACCCCGTTGTTAGTGCATTTAGTGCAGTTGATATGTATATATTACTCGATGTCATCACCTGGAAAAAACGTCAATCCCCATGCAGTTAATTATGATAGGCCATATATGTTATATCGTGGCAAGTTAAGAAAAATGCTTGTGTTACATCAGTAACAATTTTCCTAAATCCCTCAATTAAAGGTTCATTGAAAAAATATAAGAAAAGCACGGTCCCACCAAACATGGCTTCTGAGGTCATCAGGAATTACCACAGAAATGGTCGTTCTCAATTGAGTTTTAGGATCGGTTGAGAGCCGTTCAGATTATCAGAAAAATTTAGAGTATTTAACAAACCGCCACCCGAATATGCTATTTTTGTATTATAACCGCGGTTAAAGATTAATTACCTTGGCGGTGAAGACCGTTTGCGATTATTAAATTAAAACTAACTAGTTTGTTTCTATTATCAGTACTAGATTATTTTATGTGAGCATAGCTGATCATACATTACTCGATTATAAATTGAGTTTTACTTAAATTTCAAACTCACAACGGATTAAATATTTTTTTAAAATCGGGTCACCATTTATTGACTTGAATTTTTAATAAAAATACGCGTTAAACACAAGGGACAAAAAATGCACAGAATAAAGTCAGAACAAAATGTAACATCGTGGCACATAGCGGTGGGCGGCTTAAAACTTCACAAAACAGTAAATTTAGACATTTTCGGCGCTGTGCCTTTGCGGTAGACAAAACGATTCAAAAAATCCATGGAACTGAAAGTAAAATTATCCGGTAGCTTGTGATAAAAAATAATGATCAGAACAAACCTCAATCCTAGTCTGACACTCTGGGCTGTTCAGTTAATTTTGTATGAGAAAGATAAGATTCTAGACTAAAGTAACAAAATGAAACAACTGCCAAACAAAGTATCATGTTTCTTAATTTATTTGAACGAATTTTATCATGTTTTTTATATTCAGATAAAGTTTTTGTGGTCGTTAAAAAGTTCAGCTGTATTAATAAAAAAATAAAAACTTGTTGTTTTGTTTTTATTAATTTAAGAGACTTCTTGTGAACGAAATGAGTAGTGGCGAATAAATAAAACTTCAATTTTTTATAATTTCAATAAAATTTTTAAAAACAAACTTTTTTATAAATAAATTCTTTTTAATCAAAAAAGTAAAAAGATTATTGCCAAGGCTGATGATCGGTTGATGTATTATTTTACAAAAGAGGTGGATTCTGGCAAATCAGCCGCAATATTGGAGAAACTATAACTATACATGATAGATAATTATTAAACGGTTTAATAATGACTGCCTTTCATCGAAATTGAGACTATATGTAGTTAAGATAATCAAATTTTTACACTGAATTCAATTATTAAATGCACCGAAAAACTACGGGTTCTATGACTAAGAAATTTAAGAGACATTCTAATGCAAACCAGCAATTGGTTATTATTGACAAAGATGATAAAAAAATGCTTACTTTAAAATGGAATATTAATGCGTGTCAATACATTTCGATTCTAATTTTTAACTGAAAAAGTGTCAAATTACAATTTTTATGTCTGACAAACAGCGTTGTGAATTTAACCAAACAAATAATTGAATTTATGAAATTTTCGTTTTAAAAATCTGTCTGACACTTTTTGGTAAAAATATCGTGTCCTTTAAATTTGTTAATGTTTTGAAAGTTAATCTTCTCTGAGTTCTGAAAATATTAGCCAACGCTTTTTGATCAAAAAATCCCATTTCATATAAAACTAGATTGATGATAATTTATTTAAAGATATTTTTTGAAACAAAATCTTTACATGGTTCCTTGTGAATTTTTAAACCGTGATTCTTCGGTAATTGAATATAAGTGGCGAAGAGGTTAATTAATTTTAAATTGAATTTAACGTTAAGATAATTTAAAAATCTTTGGTTTTATGATTTCATAAACAGAAAAATTTACTAATGCCATTCAAATACTATTTCTGAAAAAAAGATACTTATGGGTCTTTTAACAATTTAATTTTGAAAAAAGAAGACAAACGGATTTATAACGAAATTTTTTTATAAAATCTATCCATGGCAATATTTGATTTAGAGGACATAAAAATTACTTTAAAACAGCTGAAATAACGACGAGTTATACAAACTTGGACTTAGTCTTCTTTATTACCATGGAAAATAAAGCGGTGAGATTTTTGCATTTTGCTGAATTATATACAAGATCATATTTATTAAGCTTTATGTCCACCAACTTTAGATCTTTTCTAATGGTGTTCTGTCCCAACATCCATGAAAGAATCTGTTTTCTTGCATTCATCTAACCTCAACATAAAGTGTTTGACATTGAAAAAAATATTATGGTCTATATAAATTTGATATCAGACTACGCACATAAAACTGATAAAAACAGACATCTATTTCGCCGCTGAATTTATACGTGGTATCTTCTAATCATTTATCGAAAAAATTGAGTTTACGGTGTGGCTGGCAAATCCGGTGCTCAACCCTCTTCCTTTTTCAATAGAGCATGAGATAGTTTGGGCTTAAATAGACTTTACTAATGTAATGATAAAAAGTGACAAAAATATCATAAATTTAAAAAGGAAAAATAAAATTAGCGCTGTCTATGGGAATTTCGACAGGTAATTATTTTTTAATGACAAGTATAATGAACAAGCATAACAATTAAAAAATGACCAAATACAGGACAAGGAGTTTGTGAAATCTTATTTGATAAGAAAAATACGATTTTATTTATTTTAAGAAATTTTAATTGTACAAGAAAATTAGATTCGATTATTTGTTTTGTATAATTAATACTGAACTTAGGAGAGGTGGAAACAAGAAATTTAAAAACCGAAGGTGAGTGAATGGTGGGTTCTTGAAAATTAAGTCAATAAAATGAATAAATAAATCTCAATATTTTCGATCGTTATTTTCTTTAGCTATTTACCTGATTACAATTTTTTTTCGAAATTTCCTAAGGTGGAAAAGCATTTATCAGATGTTTGTTTAAATAATTAGTTTGAATTTATGATATTATATTTTTAAAGGTTCCAAAACGTTTGTAGATATGCCTGGCCAATTATGGCAAACCAGCTTATTTTGAGACGTTTCGTGGAAATGCGTCACACTCACTAATTCTTGTAACTAAAGAGAGAAATATCAAATCGGAAAAATATTATTTAATCACTTAGCGGGATCAATAAAACAAACCTTTCTATCCACACCGCATGTAGTTTTGTCTTTGTTATACTTTCTAAACATGAATAAAATGAAGAAAAAGTGTCAACAAACGAGCAAAATAGTGAAAGAAATACAAATTAGTGGACGATGTATCAAGAATTAAAGAGGTTTGACTTGAGATTTTTTAAAATAAAATTTTAACTGAATTTAAACTGTTGATCAAAAATACATTGTGAAAAGACGTTCAGCTATTAATTTATAAAATTTATGTCCGTGTATTAGTTTTTTACAACTATTAACTGAAAAACGGCTTAATACAATACCTTTAACAGAAAAAGAGGCGATGAAAAATTACACCCAAAATTTTTTTGCAAATTTTACTAATTTAATTTTACGGATAAGTTTTTTACTCTGATTTTAAATTATATATAATGCTTTTAACAACCTTGAAATCTAAGAGACTAAACGGCGCTGGTTTGGTAGTGACTCCTAATTATCATTAGAATTTAACGCAGAGGATAGTTTCTTCCCATACTTCTAAGTGGCTAATTAGAAATAATCTATAATAATTGTAATTAGTAAGATTAAAAGTAAACAATGACTTTGTGAAACACTTATCGATAAAAAAAATTTTAATCTTAAATTTTTTTTATTTCTTTAATCATTTTCAATAAAAAAAAACTTAATTCATAAAGCTCAGTTAGGCAAAGACTTCATGGACGAAAGTAATGAAAATGGTCGGTTTGCTTTGTGGCAGAAATGAGTCAACCTTAAATTTATTTTGATTTTTTTGTTGATATAAAGTTTTGGAAATTATGCGAAATTTAGTTATTTATTAAGTGGCGATTCTTATTTTTCGAAAATGACTTCGCCGGGTACACTTTTTTTAATTATTAGCTTTAAAAAAATAATTGAGAGATTTTTTTGTTAAATATTGATAATCCGAATACGAGAACTAATTAATCGACTTAATGCGATTGCGCAATTAATACCTATGCGACGAATTCTAGGACGTGGCAAACCACCACCACCTAAAGCTACTCTTAGCGATTGTATTTCATCAGTACCATAATTTAATGCTAGTGACAAGAACGATGCTACGGTTGAGACATACGAAAAGAAAGTCGAGAAACTTGGAAGAGAAATTAAAATGTTAATGGATAAAGCGAAGAATTCACCATCACCTTCTGTTAAAGTGAGTTTGATTATGCTAATCGAATACGCTCAAGCAAAAAGCCATGCGCTTACTCCAACAGAAAAAATAGTAAAACCTTATTTTATTAAAGCTACGAACAAATGGCCGAAAAAACCTCGCAGAGGACGTTTAATTTGGAACAAATGAATCTCACTCAGGCTCAACTAAAAGAAACTGTGGTTATGGTTTTTGATCTTCTTATGCGCAGGCTGATGCTATGAAAAGTGGAGCGCGAGAAATGAAACAAAGTATGAGAAGAATGGACATCGATAAAATGGAAGTATCATATTTAATGGTTATAGAATCTACAAGATGATATAGAGGATCTTCTTGCTGATGCAAATGAAATAAATGAAATATGCTCCCGTAATTATAATATGCCTGAAATCGATGAAGAAGAGCTTGAAGCTGGTTTATTTTTTTGTTTTATTAAGAATTTCAAGCGCTTGATTCACTCTTGCCTGATGATACGTCTTATTTAGAAGAAGCACTATCGGCCCCCTCGGCTCCAGATCAAAATCCTGTTTATGCTGATCAAAATCCTTCCGTATTCTTTTATTTTTACTCAGCAAAAACAGACCTCCCAACTTGATGAATTTGGTCTTCCAAGTTTTAAATAATATTCTTTTCTTCTTCAAATTTTTCATTCCTGAATAATGTAATTTAGTCCTATTCCAATTTTTTCAAAACCACGATTATCATTTATTTTTACACTTTTTTTGTTCCTTTCTTAAATCCCTATTAAAAGTATTCATTCTTTTTTTATTAATTATGACTTATAGCCATAATTTTAATCAAATTCGAAGTATTTTTTCTGAAGTTATCTTTATACTGTTTGAATGATTATAACAATTAAAGCTTCTGAATACCACTGTTAGTTTATTCTACCTTACTATTATCTTTAAGTTCGATAACCATTTATATCTTTTTCAGAGAGTGCCTTATTTGTCATCAGAGTTGTTTGATTTTATCCGCAATTGCTAGCTAGCTCTATTAAAAAACACACTTACTAGTTGAAATTTATTAAGAGTTTGCATTTTCTGTTTTTTTATTTAAAATTTTCGTTTTTAATGAAATATTTTATTTTTTCGCTTTTAATCTCTATTTCTCTATTTTTTTTAATTTACCGGTAAAAATCTTTTCGAAATAAAATTTCAACATTTTTCTAATTACTAATGACAGCTTTGGTTTTCTTATCAGTTAAAACATTGGTCCTTAATATAAATAATGATGTTTTATTCCAATATTAAGGATCTTTCGTCGTTCTTTGCTCTTTTAATTTCTTCTGTTGCAAGAAATCACCCTCCTAAGTTCTTCAATTCATTTTTTTCTTTGTCATTGGCGTCAAAAGCATTGTTCTAGGTATTTTTTCAATTACTTACCTTATCTTCCGTCGAGAATGGATTGTGTAACCTCTCATGTAATTTTATCATCATTAATGCGATTACTACACTTGCATTATTAATAAGTCTTAAAATTCATTTATTTTTTCGCCAAAATTTTAACTTGATTAAACTAAGCTCTTCGCTTTTGTATAGTTGAATTATTGTAACCAAAAAGACACTTTTTCCATTTTCGTCTACATTATTGAGCTTGCTTTACAATATCTTTTTTATACAATTTTTACAGTGAATGATAATTTTGGACCCAATTCAGTGTCTTTTTTATTCCGATTTAATAATTTAACTACTCTTTGCTCTACAATCAACGTTAATTTTTAAATTCATATTAACAAAATTTTAGGATAATGAAATTTTTTTTTATTTTTAATTTATTTGAACTTTATAAATATGTCAAACCTAAATTTTCTTTTTTTCGATACTGTGTTTAGACAGTAGACTAAGAGCCGCTTAGCTCCTTTATAGCTCACCTTACTGATTTCATGGACTCCTATGTTAAAAATATGGAATCTTATATTTTTCCATAAAAAATAATCTCCTTTTATAAACAAATAAAAAAAAATACATTTATAAACTTTACATTTTGTTTTTTATTCGGCCATAATTTTTTATTTTCATCGTCTCTGTATTTAAACCTAATAAAATTCAAGGGTTCATAATTGGCCTTTAAGGAAAAAAGTAAGATTCTCACGATAACCAAAATTAATTTTCTTTAAAAAAAATCTTTTTAGAAGTGGTGAAATTATACCCTCTTAGCACATTTTTTGGTCACCTTTTTAATAAATTACAAAAGCATTCAAATACAAGTTTTAATCAAATATCTAAATTTTTAATGTCGTCATGCGAGACAGCCGATAAATTTGAACTTCTAATTTTATAAAAAAACGAATTCTATCTTATTCAGACTAAAAAGAAAAACTATCTAGAATCAAAAAATTATTGGCTTTATCTTTTGCATCAAATCAAATATGGATGAGAAGCATGCGGCTTGCGATAGACTTGACAGATCTTAATTGCTCACATTAACACAATCCAAGAAAACTTCTTTTGAATGATAAATTTTTTATTCTCTTATAATTACAAATTTTTTGAAAAAATTTCACAAAATATAGAAATAATGCTTAATTATTGCTAGATGTTAATGAAAATATAAGTTTTTTGTTAGATAAATTTTTAAACTAAAAGTTAAACTTCAATGACAACAATTATACCATTTTAACTCTGTGAGAAATCGCCAGACATTATCTCAGCGTACCAGCACCCCCAGCCATTAACATCAATCTTCATTTTATTTTTATTTTATTTTGTTTGAAAGTAACTTATTTTATGATTTTATTTTTTAATTTAATTAAGTTTATTCAAAAAAGTTATTAATAACCGATGTTATAATGTAACCGATGATTCCTTAAAATATGTTAACAAAACCGGCGGCCATGTTTAGAAATGCTTTCATTGAAAAAGTCACAGGTTTACTGAATCAATCTAAACTACTCTCAAGGAAATTTTAAATTTTAAAGCTTTAAAAAAAAGACTCTAAAATTATGGCTAAATGAAAATTTCATTTTATCCTTAAGACATAAAATAAAGACCTATTTTATATTTACAATTGGTGAATAAGTTTTAGAAAAGTCTGAAATGAGTCTTTTTGAATTACGGAAGCAAAATAATAAAAACTTTGTAAAAAAATCGTTGTGGTAGTTGTATTTACAAATGTAGACAAAGAAGATAATTTTAAAAAGATAAGAACGTTACGAAACATATTGGTTGAAAAAATACACCTAAGAGAAGGAGTACGTGAACGCCCTAATTCTACGGGGAGAAATTATGATATTTGTCGAATTTCGCCTTAACTCCTCAAAAAAATTGTGACAGAAGTTTTTATATCCTTCTAACGATATACTTTTCGACTTTCTTTTTTTAATTTTTAAATTTGAGGAAAGTAATGTTAAAACACACTTAAGCAATATTTGGGAATGTGTTTGTGCAGTCGATTTCATTCAGAGCATGTGCATCATTCGCTAAAGAGCCATTACTTCATACACTTTGCCTTTTGAGACTTGTTAGCTAATTTTTATCGCAATAAATAAGCATAAGGATTTTTTTCTTAAATTCCCAATTTATTTTCGAATATACAAGATATCCATTAAATTGTTCAAGTTTTCTGATAATTTAAAAATAAAAACTATTTTCATTAACTTACTATATACGAGTTATTAGGATAAATAGTATATTGAGCGTTGTAGCTATAATTAGGACAAAGTAGCTTGCCTTCATATTAAATGAAGTGATGTTAATAGTCTAAGACTAGAGGCGTGAAATCTGAACTTAATCGGGCTTTCTTTTAAACGAACTCAAGGTTATCTAACTTATTGAGTAACTAAAAAGTACCTCTTTAATTTTGTTTAAGTCATCTTTAGCTTCTCAATGAAAGCAGAAAGTAATCCCTTAATAACAGAAACTCTTAGTGAAAATTCCCTTCAGAATCCATACATTATCAATTATCTGGTTCCTTCTATCATCTTGATTTTTATATGCATTATCTACATGGGTAAATATAATATTTTTATAAACTTAAATTAAAGTCATACTTTTTCACTAATTCCTAAGTTTTAAAGAATTTGAATTTTAGATACCGTAATGTATTTTAAAACCTTATAAAATATTGTCATTTATGTAATTTCTCTCGCTTAACCTCTTAAACCCAAAGTTTATAAAGATTATTAACTTTAAATTTATTCAATTCTTATTCATTAAATATTTGTCATAACTCTCTATTAAATGAAATTTTATTGAATTGAAGACTTTTTACTCCAACCCGTACTTTTGATACAACTCGTATTTTTTTCAAGAAAGTTCTTATATTAACCCTTGCTTTCTTCTGTAACAACCACATTCTCTAAAAGAACCTATTTCAACATTAAAATAAAAGCTTTAACTTTTTCCTCATTCAAGTAAATAATAAACCGAAAATTCACACTTTTGTTACTGCTTTGCGCAAAAACTACAGGGATCCTATTCTAATAAAAGACTATTATTTTTATTGTTCTCAAAAAATCCTAGAGAGTCGGAGATAATCTAGCTATTTAATAGTGATTTAATTTCTTTTGTTATCTTTTTTGAAATTTTGTTTCTGTTCGATAATAAAAGTTTTTGTCTAATTTTAAGTTAATCGCAGAATCAAAAACAATTTAAAGGATCTCATCGTAGCAATTAAAAAATTTTCAAAGTAAAACCTATGCATTCAATATTTTTCTCTTTCATACAAAACCAAGTATTCACCACTTTACAATTTTAATTCTAGGTTTTGTGATTATTTTGAGACATTTTATGGGATTTTATTTTTAAACACAAAATTTTTCTTTAACTCTTTTGAAATATTTATGTTGATTTATTCTATTTTTAGATAAAAACCCCGATTACGTAATTTATTTAGCTAGTTCTCTACTTTGCTCAAAAGATACCGATAATTCAGTTTTATTTAATCAAATTAAATTTGCCAGATTAACAGTAAAAATATCCCAAAATTATCTGTCTTCTATTTTATAATTTATAAAATCCTAAATTAATTTATTTTTTTATTTTTACAAATAAAAAAGATGGTATTATCCTTTAAAACCAAAAAAGAACAAGATATTTATATTTTCGCCAAAACTACTCAGTTAGATGTTTCCATAAAACTTGACCATTTTAAGATTTTTTGAAATCTTTCGAAACCATCTCATTCCATATTCATTTCGTATTTTCAGTATATAATTTTTTACAAGTTGGGATGCTGATCTATGGCATGGCACAACCATTGTCTTTTGCAAAAGAATAGAGTCTGCCTTAACTCCCTTAATCTTAATTTATTTCCTTCTTTTGTTTACCTTAAACAAATTACTCTTAAAAAGACATTCTAACACAACCCTAAATTTGAATCCTTCTCGTAAAGAAACAAATGATAAGAAAAAAATATTTTGTCACGCCATTAATTTTTATGTCATTCATTGAAAAAAATCCCTTTTTAACATGTATTTTTTTGACTTAATTGAATATCTACTCTTAATCTGATTTCTCGAATTTGGCAATAAAATCAATAACTATTGCCAATTATATTAATTCAAAAAAATCAATTTGTATCCTCTTGCTTTTTTTTGTAAAATTTAAATATTTATTATATTTCGTAAAAATTGCCAATAGTAATATGAATCTATTTTCAAACCCCAAAATTTCAATGCCAAAGTAAGATGTATCTTGAGTCAGATTTCAAGTCTAAAACAAGAAAATGCTGATTTGTTAAAATTTTGGCAAAAAAATTTTACTGATTTAAAAATAATTCCCCCTTTAATTCACAACTTAAGCTTATTTTCTTTTTTATTAAAAATTCTTTTCACCATTTAAAAATCATTTACACTTCTAAACCTGAAATATGTTACAATTAATCTTTTTACGGGTCATCTACGCACTATCGGTTACTTTTATTCCCTATTTCAATCAAATTATACGTTAAAAATCCTTTTTGTTTAAATTTGATAGACTGAACGAACCAAATAATGGCTTAGATTTCTTTCATTATTATACTCCAAAAAAGGTTATTTATACCTGTTTACTTCTAACTTGAATTTTCTATCTCTTTTTATTGTCTGGTTTTTTCATATTTAAACAATAAATGCTTAACTTGTTTTTCCACACAACTCATTTACCGGAACACTAAATACCAATGTTAACCTGATACCCGTTTATAATTTAGGGATCAGTCAAGCTTTGAATCGTCCAGTTAATTCCCTGATCGATTCAGGTACAAGGCTAATTTTACCAACAGCTCATTTTTTGTCTTTTGTTCAAGCCAGTGAGTTTAAATAAAAGAACACTTTACTTGGCTTCAATTTAATAATTCATCGAGATATGAACGTTTTTCCGATCGCAGCTAATATCCGTTTACAAACCTAATTTTAACTTTTATTAAAAATTTTTACCTGATTAGGTCGCGATTGGTTTAAAGTAAAATACTATTAGAAGGCTGACCTTCAATTTTTCCACATTAAAATTTCACGTTCAACGATATAAAGGACAGGCGAAACCTTAAATATTTAAATAAAAAATCCGATTGTAAATACTAAATGGCGGTAATTTTTTCCTTATTACATTTTTACCATTTGTATTTATCGACAAATACTCCAATTCAATTCTCATCTCGGATAATTTTAAGTTAAGCTTTTTTGCGGTATTAGTTTTATTTGAATTAATCTCATTTTTTATTTTTGCGATCATAATATTTTTTTTTACTTCCAGCTCCGATGTATTGCATTGATAATACTGTTCCTTTACAAAACATGCTCGTTGAAGTTTATTTGTTTATAAAAAAGAACATGCAATTATCTGAACTTCAATACAACTCCATGACATCATTCTACATGATGCCAACTATCCTAACCACTATGTTAGCCGGAATCGTCATTGATCGGTATGGGCATAGGTAAGCAGTCAAAATAAAGTCTATACCCTGCACAGTTGCGTTTGCATTTATATGTTTACTTGGACAGGTAAAAATCAAATGAAATTAGTAGGTGTTCATTTGCATTGGTGTTTACGCTAATAATTATATTTTGTTAGTTTTTGGTAAACTGGTATTTGGGTAGTTTTTTATTTTAAATTAGAATTGGATCTGAATCGATTCAACTTTCTACTGTTGCTTACTTATTTTCATGGTTTAACGGTTCCATGTTAAACGTAGCCTACGGTATGCGCACCTCAACTGGAAGAATAGTTACTTCTCTTCAATAAATTAGGCTGCTTTTTTCAACATGTTTTTTTCTGAACGTTTTTTCAGTTACCTACTTAAAAAATTCCCAACTCGTCGCAAGTTGTCTCTTTTATATGTTGTACTTTCCATCGGTTTTTCTTTTATTGTTACCCAGGGCCTTTGTGTTGCGCACTTGCTTTATTTTTAAGTCTGATCTTAGCAAAACTAGATCGCCGGTACTGCTTTTCTCATCCAAGTAATTGTACTACATTTTGTAATTTGAGCTCATAATAATCATCCGTCATCGAGTAAGTCTCTTTTCGTAACATTGTTCTGAAGCAATTGAGCGATGTCAAAAACTATCAACTCACCTTTTGGGTCCTTTGTTTATTTTGTTTCATATTTTATCTCACCTTCGATTCGTATACATCAATTTCGCCGTAAGTTTTCTTTGTATTTATTTCTTTCCTCCTTTACGTCCACTGTTTTTCTGTTATATTAAATAGTTAATAGGCAAATTTTTTATCACCTGATTAAACTCTAGTTCCTTTCGCCTTATATTTCTTGTTAAATTAACACTTTAAATTTAAGTACTTCTTTTTTATTTTCTCGGCTGTCATTCTTTTCGATAAGGTGTCTCCCCGAGCCATAACCCAGTTTTTTGTTATGAACGGGGTTAAAAGACTCCATCACTCATTAGATTGGCGCTTGGTTTTACAGGTCCCTGTCTCTCGGGAAACAACAGCATAGGTCTCCGACATTATTGCACGAGCTACAACGATCTTTCTAGAAATCATGCTTTGTTTTTTTTATAATTCATCAAAATTTTCCATCAATAGATATCTGTAAAAATTGAGTATTATTCTCAGTCAGAAAAATTCTCTCACTTTGAACTTGCTCAGTTTTATAAACTTAGATGTTTAAAATCTCAGGTTTATCTTAAAAATAAGTTAATGTTACTTTAATTTCATCAAGGTACTCTCAGCCAATACCCCTTAAAATAATCGAATTCCCACGAATTCACAAAAGCATTAAGTGATAAACACTGAAAATTTTTGTTATCAAAAACTTTTTATTAAAAAATTCTTTTATCCGTTCTTTTCGACCCCTCGAATGAAAACGATTTATTGTTTATTATTCAATAAATCACGCATGCATATCATATTCAATTATCTCACCATTATGAGATTTAGCTATATCCATGTTAATGTTAACTTCTGTCCCATAATTTTTTCCTGCTCTCACATTTTGATTTAATTTACAACAAAAGTCCCCTTCAATTATTTGATCGTCGATTTTGCTAATTTTTTTTCAATTAAATCCCACCCCTTCGACTATCAACATTCCTACGATGTAACATGGCATGCTGGGACATTAGAAAATTGTGGTTCATAAATAGACATTGTCTTATTTTGTTATATTTAAAAACCAACGTTATCCGTTAATTTAAATTGTTAATTTAATTAATTCGAAAACACAAAAAATAACATGATATTTCCATGCACTTATTTGGCAAAGATTTGTGTTTTGACATTCAGTCTGTATTTTGCCTTAAAATACAAGTTTAAAGAAACAAAAACAAACACCATATTGAGGTATTTGATTCCTTCACCAAGCGTCTCTTGTATGATTTCGATTTTTATTTCCCCTCTGGTTGGATTGATCTCAGGAAAAATCGGACACGAAAACGTGTGGTGTATGCCGATTGTTTGACGCTAAGTCATCCTCGGAGCCCTGATTTGTCAATTAGCACACACAATACATTCTGTTACCTTTATTACCCCCATTTTTATTGTGGTAAACCTCGCTTTTTAATAAGATTTCGAGGACTGTAGGTGCCTCGTTTATCGATTGCACATTTTGGACGTCTTTAGAGAATTTGATACCTCTGCGCACTCGCATGTTTGGCATGGGATTGTAATAAACCTTTTAATTTTAGAATGCAATCTGTCCAGAACCTTGGACAAACAATATTTCCTCCTGTTCTTGCGATAATTGTGGACAATTACGGTTACTTTAAGCTGGAATTGTTTATCCAAATTTTATTTTCAAGTAATTTCCTCTATTAATCCAGTATCCATTTGTCTCTGCTTCTTTTTATTCATTATTGACTCTCAACTTCGTAAATTAGCAACTAATTTTAGCCAACAGCGTTTTTTCCCTTGCAAAGAATCAAATTCACTTTAAGGAACTATTGTCTGACATGGAACTTGAAACTACAATATTATAAAACAACATTACCCCTTATTTGTTTCGGCCCTTTTCATTATTTCTTTTTATTTTTAAAAATACCACAATTCTTTCTTGCTAACCCTCGTTTAATCGCTGATGTCCTATCTTGCCCCTTACCATCTCGCCGACATTGTATTTCTCCGCCTGTCTTAACGATTCCCATTTTCTTCAATAAATATAACATAGACAACCAACCACCCTGATTATCTCCTCACGGTTGGTCAAAGACGAGGCCACCATGTTAGCCTGTAATTCATTCCCTCTTGTTCCTTCTTAAGCTTTTGTTCCTCGAAACCCTTTACGTAGTGCTTCTCAAGACATCCCTGAAATATCATCACTGTAGGCCAAATTTATCACTATTACTGTTAATTTTTCGCATTAACATATTACTGGTAATTCACACCTACCAGCCATTTAACGTCCAATACCATCAAGACAAGACAATATGCGCCTTTAGGAACACAGAAATTGTAACAAAAAACTTACCCTTAATTGAATGGTTTTCGTCTCATTTCCAACCTTAATTTTTTCCAGTTATCTTCTAATTTATTTATCTTTCAAATACTTTCGTTCGTCAATATTCGTGATTCTTCACACATACCTCGATACCCGATTCTTTGCCAATATTCCATATCAGTATCGAATTTCAGACGAGTTGAACTGAAACTATAGTAATGGCTGTTAGTTATAAAGTTACCATGACCGAACGAGATCAGAGTAAGAGGACTTCCACCCTGCCTTTGTTAGTTGGTTTAAAACCTTCAATAAAACAGTTAGCACCCTTCTAGGTGGGTCTGTCTCTGAATTAGTACTTTGCTATGGGTACTATTCGATGACGTTCTTAGATATGTGTACGCCTTTCGATGTCATTAAGAAGAAATTCATGTTTACCGCAAAAGATTAGTCGTAGGACAGTACGAGGTGGTGTTGTGGCCCATTGATTATATGTAATTCGCATGCTCAATAAAAAAACATATCTGCGTTAATTCGTTATTGGTCGACATTAATGGCTTTTTCAACTAATACTCTTCAAAACGTCTTGTTTGTGCCATGAACGCTACCTTATTTGATTACCACTTTAATAACTTCCATTTGAGAGAAGGTATTGAATTGTACATTGCGGGGCAGATCTAAAGTTTGTGGCCTTTTTCATAATAATATGATGAGATACTTGCATCTTCCTGAGTTAAACGACAGGGTATAATATCAAATTTCACTGTTCTATTGAGGGTATTTGGTTGGAACTTTCTACAAAATGGTCTCTTTTGTCTTATCAAACATAAATTGAAGGTTGATCTAAACTCATCTCACTCTCCCTAAAAATCCTCTAAAAGTAGGAAGACAAAAGAACCCAAAAATTGAGTGAAACCCCAGAAGTTTCGGGATTATATGTTAATCATCGAGCGCGTGCTAAATGAGGTATAAAATAATGGTGAGTTTGTTAAAGCCTGTGAGATACGAGAGAGATTCTCTTTCTTAGAACGTAAAACAATGTTTAATATTCTCTGAGCCGCCTTTGAATTAAACACGACGAAATCGAGACAGACAGTGTAGATTAACAATCAATAACTTAGATTTACGCTCCTGCTATGTTGGCATTTTTATCAGGTAAATATTGATAAAAAAAAAATCTGTAAATCAGAGGGATGTGGTTGTGGGTGTAAAAATGTTCCGGAGACGAGGTACAACTTTGACCCTTGACTGGACTCCGAGCCAGCTTTTTGACTGGGAACAACAGTTTCGTTTATTTTTTGAAAACTACAATCAGATTATTATTTTCCAGTTTAGGTAAGGTAATCTGACACCTCGCTTTGGAAGTCTCATAGTGTGTGGTGGTTGTAGTGCTGATTTGTTTAGAAGAATAGTGCTTGAATATAATTTAAAGAAGAATACGTTTAATCGATCATACGATTGTGATAACGATAGGAGTCGATTAGGAGGTTTAATTCGTGGCATTAAGTGTAACGGTAAGTTATATTAACAAGAAAATTTAAATTTTGTAACCGAGTGATCTGGAACGTTTTTGTCTTGAAAAGTTAAGGGTTCTTGCATCGCATGAAATCATAGTATGAGATGGGCAAACAGCAAACTTGTAGAACGAAACTCGACTGTTACAACCAAAGAATGAGTCTAGATTATTTGTTGAAGTTTTAACGATAAAAGGAATACTGTGAAACGGAAGCCATAAAGACCGCATTGTGCACGGCGTGTCAGAGTTTCGGTATGAAGTTAAATTGAACGTTATCATGTAAGTAAAAAATTAATAAAATTCGAATAATCAAAAAATTCGTTCTTCAACCTATTGCCAGGTTATAAAATGGCAGAACTAAAACATGCGCAAGACGTCGTTGATTACATTTTACGTTTTTTCACCTCAATAAACAACGTAACTTAAGATGCGTATGTCATGAAAATTAAAAAAATATAAATATCACCTATATTTATCTTTATTTCTTCAAAATTTTAGGAGAACCAAAAAATCAATTTTATGATGCAAATTGGGGAATGAACTTGTATTTTGGCATTCCAGTGTAACAAATGAATGGGAAGAATCATGGAGTTTTTATATGATTAAATTAAGAGAGTAAAATCGTCCAATGTTATAATATTTTATTTTTAGATAATTAAAGAAAATTTAATCCATAAATCTTTGAAAAAAATTGTTTTGATCAAAGTTCTATCGTTTAAAGTAATGAAGCCTGAAAGTTTATGAAATTGTTCGATCGCGTTTATTTTTAGACACATAAATATGGTGTTTGGTAAGCTATTAATGCTTTTTTCGTCACAGAAAATGAACAAAGCTACAATTTTTGTAAGCATTAAATATTTGAAAGAAGTAATTGTTGAATGATGAAGAAAATTTTAGCAGGTTTAGTCCATTGCTTTTTTTTAATTATATCTGCCAAAGAATGTAAAATTTTTAAATCAAACACAAGCTTTTTTTGAATCAATTAAATTATTATGAAATTGTAGGATAACTCACGCGTTTTCTAATTTCGCACTTAATATTGTTATTATCAATCTTTGAATGAACTCGTGGTGAGAGAGGAAACTTTTTTAATTTTAAAGAAGGGGAATATAAATTGGTGACAATAAATTATGAAAAGTGAAAAGGATGTAAAGCGCAAGCGTTAGTATATTATGGAAGCATGTGTACCGAATTGCTTAAAGAAGTTAATCAAATCAGTTATATATACATTTTACCAACCAATACATATAATCCTTATTAGCACATTAATCCAATATACTTTTTTGGATGAAGATACTTTCTTAGATCTTGTACAAGTCGATAAAAAGCAGTTTCGTTCTGCTTTAGTAAATCTTCGAAATGATCGCATTGTAAAGCAAACAATGAGAAAAGATAAAGATGCAACTAATGGGTCTACTTCAACCTATATTTTTTATCATATAAATTATAACTCTCTTTTAAACTCGTTACAATTGCGTATTGAAAAGATTAGAAAGAGTTTAATTAAAGAAGAACAAGTCACCGCAGCTGTGGCTGCATTTTCTTGTAATAATTGCCAAAAGACTTATGGTGACGTTGAGATTGCTAAGATTTATAATATGGAAACTGATGAGATGATTTGCATTAGCTGTGAAGGTATAGTTAAGGAAAACCAGCAAGACTTACCCATGAGAAAAGGAAAATGCCAGTTAGCAAGGTTCAATGAACAGTTTGAACCTTTCTATAAAATGATCGAGGAGTGTGCTTTGATAGATTTACCTCAATATCTTTTGGATATACAAGTGTCCGATGATGATATTAAAAGAGCTGCCTCCGCCAGATTAGCTCAAGGCAAAGCAGCTGAAGCTATTAGACAAAGTGTCAAATATCGTGAAAAACCACCAACCATTAATACATTCAATGACCAAAGTATTAAAATTACATTTAATCAAACCCCCGAGCATAAAGCCCCCAAGCCTACTCCCTCTTGGTTTGCCTCAAAACCAATTCCACAACCAGAGAATCCCCAGCCTGAAATATCTGAAAACCTTAGCGCGGAAATTCTAGAAAATTTAGTTAAATACGAATTAGGTTGTGTCGATGTGCCTCTAAGTTCTAGTCCTTCAGATACATTTTCAGAATTCATTAATTTTCCTGATAATTTAAACTCAGAAAATTTCAATGAACTACCAGAAATAGTATCCAAACATGCTCAATCCTCTTCTGAATTGTCTCAACCTTCTATCCCAGGAACAGAACCCAATTTACCTTCCCTTGAGGCTGAGTCAGAAGATGATTTCTTTGTCACTCCAAAAATTTTCATTGGTGGCAAAGAATACGCCTTTGAAGATGTTGATGATACTCTCCTTAAATCAATGACCCCAACTGAACATGAGGCTTATGTGAAAGCTCTAAATGAATTATACAACAATAATTTTTAGTAATAAAGTTTTTATGTTCATTACATCAGCTTAATTTTTTACGTTATTACCCATTAATTCGATTACCCATCCCTTTATCAACTCTTTGCTTTAATTAATTTATACAATATTAATTTTAACTTCTTTAACTAAAAAAAAAAACACAGTAAAAATTTTCCAATAAAAATATTCTTTGATAAAACATTCGAGGAAAAATCCCCTAAAATGTAGGTCGATTGAACACAAATCCAAATAAATTATTAAGTCTTCGCTGTCATTTTATCCTTTTTTATTTTTCATTTCCATTTTGGAGGACTTTTGTTACTAAACCATGTTAGATTAGACGTAAAACAATCATCTAGTCATTTAAAGTTAAAAAAATTTGAAACAAATATATGTTAAATTTAAGAATTGCTGGCTTATTCGCCATATAAATCTTAAGCATTGTCATTTGTTCCAGGTTTTTTATACTCCAGTCAATTATATTCTTTCGAAACAATATTTTACTTTGGTTTAAATGGGTGGTAGAGTTCTAGCAAAACTTTTCCTTTTTCATCGCACTGGAGTGATTACAGATTTTGATTGCTAAATTATTCTGAATGGTTATGTTGCGTGATAATATGAAGGCATCATAATAACACTAATTGCCCGAATGCTAATGATTACTACCCTGTATCACTTCTTCAATGTAAAGTTTACCTCAGTTTAGAAAAGTTCGGTTGATGGATTGTCTTTTGTTCAAGTCTTGACGACCTTCGTAATTTTTGAAGAAATTTGGCTTGAGAGTTTTCCGGGGTTTGCTCCGTCTGCAGTCACTTGCGTATAGCCTCTTGAAGTAAGTGTTAAAAATCTTGCCAGGGTTGTATGTCTCTTTTAGTTGATCAATTGGATGTTTTTTAACCAATACTTGTAAGGACCGATAAATAAGGGATCAAGTTTTCCTCGACAAGTTTTTCTGATCAATGCACTGTCGCCAAAAAAATGAAAATTTTTTTGTCGATGCTAAATTGTATTCGGGCATTATTAGTTTTGTGTTTTTCTAAGAATTGTCAATAACTTATAATCTGATATTTTTGAGTAACTCTTTTATTGAATCAACATCGTCTATAGTGCCTTTGTAGGTTCTTTGATTTGAGTGGTTCTCTAAAACAACATCGAAGAGTCGTCTAAGATTTCTTTTGTAAATGATCTTAGTATGTGAAATGATTCATAATTTCCCTTTTGCCACTCGAAGCAATAACCTAGTACTGTCAATAAATTCATACCAGTTTTTTGGATTTTTGTCCACACGACACCTAATCATTTCTTTAATATTCCTGTTTATTTTTTCAACAAGACCATTTCCCGGTAAATGATATGCCCTTTAGCGTGTTTGATAGCATCAAAGAAAGACGAAAAGAATTTTTAGCATGTTTGACTCGAATGCAGTCCCTTGATCCTAATGGATTTGGTCGGGATTTCCAAATATTGAGACCACAAGTGATAACAGAAGAGCCCGACCAGCTATGTCTGGTGATTAATCTCGGACAGCTGCGAGCTAAATCCACTTTGAAAAAAGGTCAATAAATACTATCATTTACTTATCGTCTCCATTTGAAGAAGGTAGCGTCCCTGTAAAGTCATCTTTCATAATTTGAATGGCTCTTCGACAATTATTTGCACAAGTTTTGCCTTTTGTGTGTAGTTTTTGGCATTGGTGATTGCACAGGTAGGGCATTAGCTAATTAAGCGTCGTTACATCTTCCTGCCTCCGTTTCCAAAAGCAATGACACAACGAAGGTCCCAGTATTTTTGAATGACCAAATGATTTAATGTCAAATTTTTGGTTTTGGCAATAATATTTTCAATTTTGGAAAATAAGAGAATAGGTTTTATTCCTCTTCTTCTGTCGCAGCATTGTACTCCCCTCTTTAACAGATTTTTGACTTTGTGTTTTTGAGCTGTTCAACTTATGAGGCTGTTGATTTGATTTTGCTATCATTATTATCAAAGATCCATTTTATTGCATACTGAACATCTGGGTCGTTATTCTTAGATTCTCTAATGCTCAGGTCAGGAATTATTTCGATTGCACTCACCGATTGGAACAAGCCATAATCTACAATATTACTATTTCCTTTTTTATACTGAATTTTCATAGTCAAACTGATTTAATTCCGATACATATCTTGAACGTCTGCCTCGCAGGTCTTTCATACCACGAATATACGTAGGCGGATTATGATAGGTTTAAGTGTAAATTTAGCTTCAAAGAGGTATTTCTTACATTTGCTACAAGCCCAGACAAGAGCTAGTAGTTCTTTTGATGAGTTTTTAAGCTTTGACTAGAGTCCAAGTAGGAACATCTCTTTTTCTCTTACTTGAGATAAACAGGCACTAATAGTTTGTCCAGAGGCGTCGCAATTGAGGTAAAATCGTTCATTTATGTTTGGGTATCCGACAGTAGGCATTGCTTTTAGCGCTTCTTTTGTGAGTTGAAAAAAAGGCTTTTACATCCTTTAGACTAATACAAAGGGACATCGTTCTTAAGAAGTTTGTTTAATTGTGACGTCAGCCAAGACAGGTTCGGTCTTAATTTTTGGTAATAATTGAAACTTTTCAAAAATTATCGTTGTTCTGAAATCGTTTTAGGATTTCAAATTTATATGGCTCAGAAATTAACAAAAATTGGATGAATTTTATATTTAGGAATGTTGAATCCTTGATAAGGAACTTCAGCCTGGCAAAAACTGCATTTGTTTTTGTTTGGCTTCAAGTTGACTTCGATCAACTTTTAAAGGATCCCCTCAAAGTCTTCTACATGTTGATCGTAGCAAGGAGAAAAAATAATAATATCATATTATAAGCACTGCATTCTTTTGTGACTGTTTACCTTTTCCATAATCCTCTTAAATGTATCGGGAGTATTACATCACCAAAACTGGAGAACGTTAAATTCGAATAAGTTCCCCTCGCCCTGGACAAAAGGCTGTTTTATCCTTGTCTGACTCGTCAATTCCGATTTGCCAATATCCTGCTTTTAAGTCGAGAATTGAGAAGTATTGGCTCCCATAGAGCTTGTCGAATTTGTCTTTTCGAATCGGCAACACATATTGGCATTTAAAAGTTGTTAGATTGAGTTTCCTTAAATCTGAACATAGGCGGTTAGTTCTATATATTTTGCCCATAACGACTAGCAAAGCACATCAATTACTTTCGCTCTGTCGTATTATGCCATTATTTATCGTTGACTTTAGCTGTTTTTTAACGTCTTCTTGAATATCATGTCATACCCGATATGGTCTATAGCATTTAGGACTGGCACTGTCGGCTACAATTTTGTGCTATAACAGTTGAGTAAATCCATAATCCATCTCAGAAGAAGCAAAGGCATTGCTGTAAAGTTATAAGTGAGTTTCGATATTCGACAACATCCTGCATCTTGTGGAGGACAACGCATAATCTCTGTCCATTTCAGGTCTACTCCAAAATTTTTTTTTTAATAAAAACGGGACAAATAATCATTGTGATTAACTTGCGATACTACAAGAAATTTAAAATTTATTTCTTTCGACCCGAATGTAATTGACAAAAAACATCGTCTAAGTAGATCTATTGGTTGATATGTGGCAGTAGCTTTTTGAAAAGAGGATTTACTAACTGTGTGCTCTTTTCGAAGCACATTTACACTAACAAGGAATAGACGCAATCCTGCGCCAACCAACGCTTTTTTTTACATTTAATTTCTACTCTAATCTCAATAAATGGTAAATTATTTTCATTATAGGAAGTAAAAGAACAATAAAAATAATCAGACATATAATTAGGCTTTGAGTCATTAACTACAAGGGAACAGATTCTTCTTACATGTTCCTTTCCACCACACTTATTACAGATGACATGACCATTGTATTCTTCCTTTTTATGCACTTTGGCACCGCATTTACCATAAAATATTCCTCCATCAGATGTTTTGTGAATAGTTTATTGCTTTGTCAACTTTAAATTGCAGTCTGGTTTTGTATTGGTCAAAAGAATACTGTTGCTTCAGTAAAATATTTGCGATTGAGGTCGACTCTTCAACTTTATCTAGAAATTTAACAAAGGAAACAGTTTTAGGAGCTAAGAGTATATCGGCTCTTCTGGCTAACTCTTCGGTACAATGATTTCCCAAGATTTGTAGTTTCGCATTTATTTGAATTGGCAGTGATTGAAGCAACTTTTGTTTAAGAAGAAATTCTTTGTTCTATAGTTAGAGAAGGTATACTCTTTGATAGAAATGGTTCCAGAGTATCCAAAAAATTCCTTTCTTATTGACTGTGATACAGTGTCATCTTTGAAAAAGTGTCCAACAGTGATGAATATTGATCGGGACAACAAAGACGATAAGTGATCCATTCTCTGGAGAGTAAGAGTTTTTTTAAACAAATGAAACAGTGAAAGCGGGGAAACCGAATATGTCTCAAGTAAGGCCTCGAATTATGAATGAGGGATACCGGATTGTTTCTCTAGTTAGCAGTCATTGGTGATGGCGATGACGTTTAAAGGGAGAAACCATGACAGATGTCCGTATTCTGATTTATTGTACTATTTTTTTTGTCTGAATTAGCAAAAAAGCAGCCTCCACCATATGTTGCGAGATTATTTGAAGACATAATGATCATACTGATTGCCCAAAACCTTACAACGACTATAATGCTACTCAATAAATCTTTACTTAACCTTTTGTAAGCGAACAATAAAAATGAATCCAAATTCTTTTTTAGTAAATACAAAAAATTTTTATTTAATTTTTTAAGCCGATTGCCTAAATTACCAGCAGCGCTTATTTTTTATTTTTCTTTTATCCTTTAATATTTTTTTCTTTGTTAATTATCAAAATACATTGATTCATTTTTTCAACATTTTGTTTTTTATAAATTTTATTTGGGATGTTATTTTTTAATGAAGGATCACAGAGACAAGTATTTGAATTATTTTTGAATCAATCAATGCGTTTTGTCATCATCCGGAATGAACGTCTACCTCTAAAATTCAGAGATTTTTATTTCTGTGATCATATGATCGACAATATGGTTTGTCAGGCCCAATAAGGTCAAAAACTCACTGCCGATGTTGACAGACAACCCGTTCACTTATTGAAAAGGTTATTTTATCCTTGTGAGATATTGTCTGGGCGTCCCCATTTACGTCAGCTCATTGCTATAGTTCAAGTTTTCATCTAGATCCCCTGCCAGGAAGTGCTTTCTGTTTGAAGGCATTACCCCATTCATGTCCAGTGAACTAAACCAGGGAGTTATTTTACTGCACTCCAGCTAGCAGTCGCTATTGCTACTTCAGTCGGTGATATTGTAGGCACTAGTAGCCAGGGGTCAGCATTTGACTGGGAGAGCCTATATGTTTCTTGTCCCTGGTCAGTAGTGTCGGTTAAACACCCCTATACAACCATTTTTGAATGGACAAGGGTCATGATTTTTCTTTTCTAATTTTAAGTACTCAACCGAAGAATATATTTAGGTTTTCAACCATACATCCTTGATCCTTGTAACTCGTCATTCTTTGTTGGAGTTTTTCCAAATTAAAAAAAAATATTTTCAAAACTGTTTAAAATTTGAACTTGTAAGCGATAGTGCTAGAGTTATTTTCAAAATGCAAACTATTGAAATTCTATCTAAATATATCAGGCGCCATTTTGTCACCTGTAGACTTAATTATATTGATCGATTTCACATATTAATTGTTACTGAGATTAAAATTTTTGAAAATATACGATCCCTTTCGATCCTAACTAACTGAGTGAGAGATGATATTCTTCAATTCTATCGCCCAACAAGTCGATTGAAGATGTCTGAGATGGTGGAGTAAACTATAACTCATAAGACAATGACATTTATTGATATGAAGTATATCAGCCTTTTTATGAATTTGGTTTCATGACCCAAAATGTTGTTGTAAGATGTTATGCTTGACCTCATAGTTTGGTTCTTAAACAGTTTTATTTTTTTTTACAATTGCCTAGTGCTTTTTAATTATTCAATAGAAAATTCTCTTCAATGAAAAGTTATAAAATTCAAACAACACTCAATGGTCTCGAATAACAGCATATTCCTTCGACATTTTTAAATTTCTCCCATGGTTATGTTTCTGTCTGGTAGACGGTTGTTCAATTGGTTTGCATTTTTTTCTAAATTAATGATTTGAGAACGAAATAACCCGATCTTTTACGAAACAAAAAGACAACCTAAGAAAATTGTGGGCAAAGAAAAATTGGTTTTATACCCTTACAGTGCGTCTACAAAAAATTACCTGCACTTTGGTTTATTATTCATTATTTGACTAAAATCCTTTTATTATAATTTTACGCTTATCTCAACCAAATTTATCAAGCAGGAAACATCTTTTCCACATGATATAGCTGCAGATAAAAAAATTTAGACCTATCTGACTTTCCTGACGAAAAGTTTGCTATCTATAGCACTGAAGAAGACTTCTATATCGGTAGATCTGGGAAATAAACACGCGCGAACATTTTCAACAATATCCGGGATTATTTGATTGACGTCCTCTAAAGGAACCGTGTTACTGTCAGTTTCGCGTATTAGCTTGTTGACCTAAATGGTTTTAGTTTTTTTAAGAAAATTACCACACAACATCAATGACTCTTGTCTGGGGTGTCAGAACGGCCGGCGAGTTTTCCTGACCATCGCAGAACCAGATAGATACTAAGAAAATATTACTCAAATTGGAAGATTCAATAGTATCAGTTGTTCATAAATTTTGCCATTTTTGGTCAAACTTTTAGGTTACACCTTGTCGATTCTATCTTATCTGCACTCATACTCCCATCCCATACATATTAATTATCCATTGTAATCTAAATTAACATCGTTATTTAAGTAAGATCGTCCACCCACTCCGGCTTAGCTAAACAACAGCGTTCGTCAATTAATAGCCTCGATTCGGTCGATTTACTATAAAGTCAAAATGAAAATCCAGAGTTTGATTGACAAATTCAACAAAACCAACACAGACAATCTTCTGTTATCATCGTTTAAACGAATAATTTCCCTTCATTTCGTGTACTTGATGATTTTTTAGGAAATACGCATTTGTCAGCGATATTTTATTTTTTATTGTGATTCGTAACAATCAAGTAACTATTCCCCAATCTACAAACGATGCCTTCGTTATTTCCATGCGAAGTTGGTGTTCTGTAAAATTGAAAACAGATCCCCTTGAACTAAAAAGTTTTCCACTGTCTCTTAATAACTAGCCGATCAAAATCAACATCACGTATGTTGGTTTAAAAAATAATTAAACTTACGAAATAAATTTATTCAAAATTTATTCGTTCAATTTTTTCACTTTTGAAATGAGTGTCATGTTTATCTGTAACTGTTTAGCATTCCTTTAATAATATAAGTTGTAACTCCACATTATGCAATAGAAAACACTTTTTTGGTACTGGTTATGTCTTTTTGACCAGAATTCTTTTGCTTCGACAACCCGATTCAGATAGAATAGAGGAAAGGAAAATGAGGAGAGAAAGGAATTACGAGGTAGCAAATGTGAAACTATCGTATTGTCATTTAGTATTTATTGAAACATATGATTACAAAATGCCTTTGAAACATTTTATCCATAAAAAAAATTAAATTATATTGGATTTTTTCCTTTACAAGATTTTATTTCAACAAAAGGCCCAATGTGTCTCGTCATACTTTGAGCACCTTTGGCTGTTCCCTTCACTGATACATTTATGCTAGTTAACGATTGCCCGATTCAAGTTCATTAGACGGAAACTTTGGAACCCGCCTTTTCGTTTAGCCACTGAACAATTTTTTCGCTTTTTAATGTGATAATCAATTCATTGACAATAATTAAAAGCTACTTAGCTTTGAGCTAAGGATGCAATCTGACTCCTTGGCATATCGTTCGTTAATCCCTTTATTTTTCGGTCGAAATTTTTTTAGAAAAAGAGTGAGTTGAAATTGTTTTGCTTGATTACGAAATTGGTATTCAGATTCAGTAAAAAATTGATAGATCCGAAATACAATATTATTGCAGAGTATAATGGAATTAAGAACAGTAGTTGATGATCTACGAGAGATTCCGAAGTTAGTCACGTCAATTTTACACTTTTAACCTTGTGGCAACAATTCACTTTGACCTCGTTAAACGATACTTAGAAGCTCTGCGTTGCAAAGTGGGGGCATTTTCGCTTCCAGTTTTTACTAAAATATAATTGAATTAAAATCTGTTCCTGTAATACCTTTTCCTTTATTTTTTTTATCATCATGAAATTTGATACCAAAACGGTTTAAACAGTATTAACCAAATTTTAGCATTTGAAGAAAAAACTTTTGCCTTGGCTCAATGAATGTGATTCAACGATAATTTGATATAGATTTTGTGTTCTAATTTAAAAATGAATTAACATTGAATCTTTCATATAATTAGTCAGGTAAGAAAGGAAACTAACCGTAAATCAGCAACAATATGAATGAGAGAGCTGGGTCTAATTCATAATCCTTTGGAAAATTCTGGAAATAGATTCCCATTCATTTCTAACAGTGATTCTTTTCGTATTGAAATTTATTAATCACAATAACACGTCGAGGATGGATTTGGTAAATATAATTTATGTGCAATAGAATCATGTCGCGAATATTCTAATTTAGTAGAATCATTAGTCTAAAGCAATTAATAAATGATATGTTGTAATCGCTCGACATTAAATTTTTATCAATACAAACATGCGCCAAATATTGGAGTAAATTACACAACCGAATTTCACCATTTAGCATCATAAGTATGAAGAAAAAGTTAGCTCTGGGGTAAATAAATTTCAATTTTAGAAATATTAAAAATTAATGATTCTATGCAAAGGATGGAAGTATTTTTTTTTACAAAATTCATCGTTGTTTTTATATAGGTTGCGCAAAAACGGGGTTACTAGAATTATCTTATAACTGTTAAAAATGTGAGGACTTCAAGCTGTAGCTTTGCAGTTCAAAAAAACTTAAAGGTTAAAATAAGCATTTTTATAAAGCTAAATTATTAAAAGAAAAATGGAAGATTTTTTAATGTAATATTTATTATGATGGGCGGCATTCTTTTCAAATGCAAAGCGGCTAATGATATTATTGTCTTTAAATAGATCAAAGAGTTACATCCTTTTTAATAAAAAATGAATAAATGTTTTCTTACTAATTTATTGTTCGGTATTTTTATCAATTATAGCTTTTAACAGAAGTTTTGTCTGATGTCTTATTGAGCTGAGTTCAATATATCAATGGGTCAAAGTTAACACTTGAAATAGAGGTCGATCATTGATTATTTTTTGAAGTTCAATCAGAGATTTACATGGAAACGATCATATGATCTGATGTATAATTTGTCACGCCATATAAGGGCTCAAACTCATAGTCGGAGTTAATAAGTGGTCTGTTCCCTACTCAAAAAGTTACTTGGCCGTTTGGATCTACTCTCTGAAGTGCGTATACTCCAGCGCATCGCTGCAGTTAGGGGTCTTCACTTATCAAACCGAGTAGGGGGTGCTTTCTGTTTGAAAGCCTTTCCTCCTTCGTTATGGATAACTAAACGGTATTAATTATTTTTCTGCAGCTTGCAGTCGTTATTCCCCCTTCATTGGGAAACTGTACTGACACTAGTAGCCAGGGGTCAGCAGTTGACTGGGAGAGGCTACAGTTGTGGAACCCGAATCCATGGAGACTGAGAAGTAACCCAGTCAGTGACGTAGGTTAAAGTTCTGATCAACTACCAAGAGCTGCTTTACACGTCAAAACTTTTGTATGGGGTTACTTTTTGACTAAAAGCAGAAAAAATTAAAATTAAAATTATAAAATTTATTTTTTCAGAAACAAGGAAAATTTATATTTTTATCGAAGAGAAAAAGGAAAATCATTTAGAATAAAAATTGATTCCAAAAATAAGGTTAGACTTAAGTGAATGAGGAATTGAAACTCGGGCATGCTCATTGGCAAAAAAGTTGAAGAGTGAAATTCTTTAAATTTACATGGCGGATGATCGATATTAAATTAACTAATGAAAAAATATTTTAAATAAAAAAATCCAAGGAGAAAATAATTAAGATTTTTTTACTTACTCCATCAAACAAAGAGTGTAAATATTTTATTTCACACGTCAAGCTTCTGCCTATATCATTGTAATTTAAATCTCAATTAATGCTTAGGAAATTTGGACAGGTGATTTACAAATTCTCTGACAGACTGTCCACTGGAATGTAATGCAACTGAAAAATTCTACATTTTTCAAAAAAATGTAGAAAAAGATTTTAGTTGATTTATTTTTTTTTTGTTAAATTTTTAGAACTTTGAATATAGTCACATTTTGGTTAGGGCAAGGTAAGGCTGTATCGCCCACATCAGAATCAGTCGCTTGAAAAGAACAGATTTTTATCAGCTAAAAATGAATCATTTATATTAATAATATTATGTAAAATAATTAAAAATGAAAACATAAGCTTTTTCAAAGCAATTATGGCGGTCGCATGTTTGAATAAGCGTTACTAAAGAATAATCTGACTTAATGTATTTCGTGTTAGAATTGCTAAAATGCCTTTTTTATGTATTTTTTGTAAAAATAATAAAATAGCTAAATGTGTATTAATATCATAACCTTAAGCTTCGATTAAAAGGCATAATCACTAAAATTAACACCTTTGACAGACCAAATAATCGATAATTGTTTCCTTTTTGGATCATTAAATTGCATAAAGTCGTCATTGGTTGTAGTCCTCGTTATTTGTAAATGCAAAATAACAAGTAGTAAACACCTGTTCATTACAATATCACACGTATAAATAACTATTTTTGTTATCTAATAAACAGTGGAATTTATGTTAGCCTAATATGGAATAAACAAATGATAAATTTTAATGTTTAAAATAATTCACTATTTATCGTATAATTTCAATTATTTCTTTAAAAATCGATTTATTGTTTGTTTATTTTACATAAAAATTTTCAACTGATTATAATTGCGTGATTTAAAAATGGGGAAAATAACACCTTCGTTTTACGATTGAGGACTGTCTTCAAACCTATCTAAATAAAAGTGAAATTTTTTATGTCATTTAATTAGAAAATTCATAATGCTAATAAAATTAAAAAACATTATTGCTGTACTAAAAAAGTATTTGCGTTTCTCTTGTACGATAGTAAAACGTTTCAAATGAAAAAAATATTCGTACTAAATTGTACTTTCGTCAATTAGATTAAAAAAATAAATTTCTTTCAAAAATTTGAAATTAAAAAAAAATTATAAAAACAGTCAAAGTTGTTTTGATTTGAGAGATATCAATGAAATACGCAGTCGCAGATCTCAGAAATTATTTTTACACTAATGATGTCGTTTTTTTCAAATTTGTTTCATTTTTCATGTTTTAAAAATTAAATTTAAAAATTAATAAGAATTATGGATGTTTCATGTGCTTTTATTCATGTTTTTTTTGGAATTTTACTTGATCATTAACCAGTAGAAAAGGGTTTTGATGTCGATCGTTTGCGAAACAATAATTATAAAAAAAAATAAAAATTTTAAAATTTAGGGTAAAAGAGTTTTTTAGCTGAAAATAACCTAAATTTTATAAAAAACACCCACAAGTTTTGTCCAAGATATTTTTTAAACAATTCTTAGATTAGCAAACAACCAAACCGAATGAACTGTTTTAGCTAAAATTAAGCGCGAGAATGTACAAGGGTTGTTATATGCACTTTTAATTTAAATCTGAGCGATTAATTTTTGAATTCGATTGATTGTTTGAAATTTATTTGCCATTTTTGTTGATTAACGCAAGATTAAAAAAGGTATTTAAATTAACTCAGTGGATAAAAGAGGCCCAAGTGACTCTAAGTCTTAAAAGGTGTTAAAAATAATTATTAAAGATTTTTAAGCAGAAAAAAATAAAAATTATAAATATTTTTTCAATCTAAAAATTTGAATTGGATCAACTCTCAAAGGAATACAAAAAGAGAAAAGTGCTTGGAAAATCATCTGATCCTTAAAGAAGTTTATTGATAAAATAGAAAATTGACACATTTTAAAAAAATTAGATGAAGGAATATACTACTTGTAAATATTACTGGAAAAGCCGCATCGGCGTTGGAATAAAAAACCAGAGTGAATGGAGAATGAAAATCAAAAACATGAAATTTTAACCAGAATTCAGGAAAATGAACCCGATTTTAGTCATATTGAGTCAGGTATGATAGTATAAAGTAACATATACGATAATTTTGTGATTTTTTGAATTTAATTTGTGTTTTTTAATTTTTTAGAACTATTGTTACTGGTGTACAAATTTCTCAAAGCGTTAGGAATGAGTTCAGTAGCCGAGGTAAGTTGATTAATACAGATATTAACACAGATTTAGAGTCTAAAAGAGGAGATTTCAAAAAGAAAGGTACTATTTTAATTATACATTTTGGTTTGTTTCTAACACCATTAGATTTCACATCTGCGCACTGATCACGGCTCGAATATTTATGCTGAATCATTCGATGAAATGGTAAAAAATATTTTTTTAAACAATTTTTTTAGTAAAAACGGGATTAAAGGGTATTTTAACATTATTTCAGAATGACTTGGGCCAATTATTAACGTTTCTCTTCGATGCGTTAATTTTTCTATTCTTAAATTGCGCATTAACTTTTTTTTAACTTTTAAAATTTTTGTACTTTTAAGATATCAAAAAAAATTATTAATAATAAAAAATTTTTTTCTTTTTTTCAAAAATCAAGCTAATTAAACTGTACAAACAATTTCAATAGAACAAAGAAATTACGAAACCATGCGCTGATTGTTTACCAAACACTCGCGGCATGTACATTCAAAGATTTTAATCACAAGAATTATTTAAAAATTGAGAAAAATTATTTGTTTCAGTTTTGATTATTTTTTCATTTTTTAAACATCCTTTTTTGTACATATGAAATTAAAATGGGGGAAATACGAAAAAAACTATGAAAGTTTTTTAGGTTTATTTTTTTTATCAAAATATGTTTCATCCCTTTTAAAAAATTTGCTAAAAATTCAAATGATTTATTAAATTTTTTCGGGTTTCTTGCAAAGTTAGTGAGGTTATTTGAATTTCTTCCTTCTTCCCGACAAAGTAAAAGTTTTCTTTTTTGTTGATTTTGCTTGTTAACATGATATTTTACTTATTTCACAAATGTTGGAAATAATTTTGTTTTTATTAAGTCCAACAATAATTTTACTTTTTGGTTAAAAGTGGCAAAAAAATTCTTCTACTTATTTTTTGTCACAAAAGTAAAATTATAAAAGAAATTTTTAATTGACATAGCAATGAGTAGCGGCTGTTATCTTTTGGTACCTTTAAAAGTTTATTTAATTAATACAGTTTTTAATAATTACTACTTTTATAAAGAATACCCTTAACTTTAAATTAATGTAATATTTTTTAAAAAGCATCTGGCCATTTTCAACCATCATATGGCTTTTTATCTTTTAACATTCCTTTTATTATTTTTCAAAACTAAGACTGGCTATTAAAAAATCAATCCTCATATATTTCTATCAAAATAAACACTCGTAAATTCATTATTCAAATTTTTAAAGCATAAATTCTTGCTATAAAATTTAAGCTTCCTCTAAATTCTTTTTATGTTCAAAATTTAAATTCCTTTATTGTTCAATTTTTTCCATTTAGAGTTAGAATGCAAAAATCGCATTTATTTTATCCTTAATTATATTTTGAAAATTTTCCATATTAGTCTCTAGTCAAATTTGTATCGTTTGTCTTTTTAATAATTTATATCTTATTCGGATAAACCATGAATTTTGTTTTTTTAAACATTTTCTGTTGATAAAATAACTATTGCCAAAACCAATGGAACCATATTTACTTCAATGTTTTTGCTCAAAAATAGACTTAAACTGTTGTAAATCTTCGATTTAAATTGGTAGTTAAACACCATATTTGGCTAAAATTTATATTTATCAGATGATTTAATTTAACTAATGAAAATCATTTTAGACTCACTTTAAATTAAAAATTTTTGATTAATAATCATTCTTTTTTTGTTAATTAGATTATTAAATTTATAAATGACATTCTTGATTAATGTTAATCTTTAAACATACTAAATTTTACACAGTAACGTAAATTTTTTCCATCTCGTATAAATTTTTCATTTTATACCGAAAGAGTGTTTTTTAATAATTATTTATTAATGTATTCACTAATCTGATTTTTAAAAATGATCTCAAATGTATTGTTGTTTTAGTTTTACTTCAGAACATTCATTTTATCTTTTGGTGATTAGGTCCACATTATTTATCCAATTTATTGTTTTTTAAGCTACAAATATATTTTTTGTTATTTCATTCTTTGTATTAACCAAAGCTCTCTTTATGTTATTAAAAATTTTTATCCTATACTCTTGATCTTTATGAGAACAATTAAAAACAATTTTTATGATGATTTTATTACATATGAAAACCTGTTGTTTAAATTGGTCTAAATTCATAACTTAAAAAATATTTTTAGCTACGTTAATTTTATTTTCATTTAATTTTGGGATTATATAATAATCTTAAATCACTTTTTTTATATAAAACTAGCATACTCTCCAAAGTTATTTATTATTGCCGTATAATTTTGTCTAACTTTTTATCATAATTTTCTCACCTTTTCCATCTATTATCTTAAAAAATTTAAAAAATATCGAAAAAAAGTAAAATGCTTTTTATATCTAACTTTTCCATGAATGATTTACAAACAATTTGTCTGCAATAAATTTACTCTATTTTAAATCTTTTCCATGTCAATTTTATTGATAATTAAGGCATTTTACACTTTTTTTGCATAATTTAAATTTTGATGTTAATTAATAATCAAATTTTTAATCGGACTTCGACAAATTCAATGCGCTTGATTTTTTTATCGTATCTAGGCTGATCATTTTAACGATCACAAATTTCATTTAAAGACCTTACTCATCAATGCAATACCTTTGGTTTAAAAAAGCTTTCTTAACAATTATTCAGATTTTATCTCGAGAGTTCGCTTTGATCCACTTATTTCATAAATAACTTTACAACATATAAGGAATCATTTTTGTTTGCTTCTGTTCAATCTTTATCAGAATGATAATTTTCTTCTTAATAAAATTTTGTATTCCATTGAATCAAATTTTTCATCCATCCAATTGTATTGATTTTTCCCTTTTCGTATTACTCATAACCCCATGTTGACTGTTTTCCCCGCGTTTTCCCTTTATATTGTAAACCTTTTTAAACTTAAATTTCATGTAATTAATGAATAGATTGAAATCTTTAAGTATCGTCAAATTAAGGATACTTGCTTGTATGATGCAATAATCGGCGCCATTTTGAATTTACGGAAGCAATCTGATAAAAAATTCATTGGTCTTTCATCCATCTTATCCCCAAAATTTCCAAAAATAAATGATGGTTTGCGATTTTGTAAAAAATAGTTTCAAAAACAAGGGGAGGTCTCAATCCATTCACACCATACAAGGATCCATGTTTAATGGTTTATAACATGTAGTAACAAGCATATTAAAGCGTTCGAGTGGATTGGTTCATCAGTTAAAAACTGATGATATCAGAACAAAAATATTTTGTGCATTTTCATTAGTACCATTTAATTATTATGATAGCAAAAACGCATTGTAGGTCATTTAGCATCGACATATTGTGTTATTTTCGACCACACAGGAGAGTCTATAATTACCGTTACAAATTTCATTTATATAAAGGGTTCCGATGATAATTTAATCAAAATATGGAAAACAAGAACTGGAGCACTTGTTGCTACACTTCGAGGGCACCAAGGAGTCATATGTGATTTAGCTCTCAATGCTAATAATACCCATCTTGCATCATGTAGCCACGATAAAGTTTTACGTTATTCTTATTTAGACTGTAAGAGTGTGGGAACTCAGCACTGGGAAAGAACTGGTCATATTACGCGGTCATACCTCTAATGTTACCTCAATAAAGGTTTTAATTTAACTTTAAATAGTTTGCACCAGTCCCTATTAATGGTGTTAACTATCTGGTTTCAACAGGTCTAGATGCTTTAGTTTGTTTTTGGACATGCTTGGATGGAGTATATGATGAAACTCCATTAACTTTTTGTGAAAAGATAAAAAGCAATTCTCATTTAATGTGTTCATCCTTTAGTCCTGGTAACTAACAATTGTTATGAAGGCGGCAATTTTTTAGTAGTTGGAGCAAGTGATTCCACCATTCATGTTTACTTTTTATCAGAAACTATCAAAAAAGTAGATGATCTAGAAGGTCATTCTGTAATATCCTTTATTATTTTAGGATCGGGTGGACAGTGTAGAATTTAGTCCGCTTGGGGATAAATTTTTAAGTTCTTCGGGTGATGGAACAGCTCGTGTTTGGTCCCCACGCTCCTCCACAATCTGGAGCTCTACTCCTCTCCCTCTTTCTGATTGTCCTGACTTAGAAGAGCAAAGAAGCTCGTGTAAACATAAAATTGTATCAGTGTCCTGGAATCTCGATGGTACAATTATAATCGGTAATAATTTTTGCTTTTTCTCATTAAAATAGAATGTTTTTTTGCATTATAGGTTAGTATTATAGTATTGCTATCCTTATGACTTTTTTAATTTTGTTTTGATTAGCAATCATTTCAAACTCTTTTTCTTCATTTTATAAATCTAAAATTCTGCATTATATCGTGATTGTTTCCTAATCCAAAAAATACAAATATTTGGTTTTCTTAGATTACAATTAAAACCCAAAACTCATAAGATTAATGTCCATAACAACTGTATTTTTAAATTTAACTCCTATTTTGACATTCATTCCTTCAAAATTTTCAAGTATTGATGTTCTATTCTTTCCCTCATTGGACAGGCATTGTTCGCATCTCATGGCATATCTCTTTTTAAGATTTTTTTAAAATTCGAATTTAATTTATTTAGCAAAGCTTTTTTTCTACATAAATATTTTCACAATTTAAACACTTTTTACTTTAATTGCATCATCGCTTATTACAAAATTTTTCTCCAAAACATAATTTTGTGTTTTTTCCTTCAGGCAATTGTTTTTTTCGAATTTAAGATTTTTCAAACATTTATCAATAAGAATATTTTTACAGCATCAAAAAATAATTCCCTTCTTTGTAATCTTTACAAAGATATGACATTTTTATCATCCTTATTTTAACGATAATTAAAAACCTTTCCCATTTTACTAAATCAATGTTGCTTGTTTCGCTTTATTTATTGATCAAAAACACCATTTCCATCATGCTTAATCTCTAAATTTCTTAAGTTTCTTTACTTTTATGTTACATTTTAAACCCCAAAAAATTTAAAATATTCTACCTAACGATTAAGAAGTTTTTGTGTTATATTAAGAATCAGTAACAACTAATCTTTCAAATAATCTAATTTGTTATAAATCGCAAGTGAATTTTAACCCCAATTATGATTGTAAAAATTTTTCTTCGCCTCGACTTTTCTTATTTTAATTTTTATTAAAATGCCGTTTTTCCTGTTTAAATAGTGGCAAGTAAAAAAAACACTGTAAGAATTCGCCTCCTCTTTCATGGTGACACTTTTTATTTTGACTAAATCATGCAACATCGTTTGTCTTAATTTTTTAATTAAGTTTACTTTTTTCGTTTCATTACTTTTGTTAAATACATCATTCAGTTTTATTTTTTATTGTTTTTCTTTTTATTTTTTAAGTTTAAATTTTATGACTAACTTTTAGGATCGTTGAGTGACCATTCAATACTGTTATGGAATGCACACTCTTACTCAGTTTTATCTATCCTTAAGGTTTAGTTTAAGTTTATTTAAGAAACATACCGATTCAGTTTATGTCTTAGAACCTCATCCAAAATATCCTCACATATTTTTGAGTGCTGGACATGACGGTCTTTTGGTAGTCTGGGATGTTGAGTCCAACGAACCTCTTTGCGAATTAAAAAATATTGTAAAGGATCATGGACTTGCTGCTATATTTGATGCTAAAATATCTCCAACTGAACCTTTTATTGCTGCTACTGATATTCATGGGCATCTTTGTTTGTACGGCGTAGGAAGCCCTAATGCTTATTCCTTGTACCCTGAGCAACAATTTTTCCACACTGACTACCGTCCATTGTCAATTGAAAATAATCAAACGTATGATTTCCAAACAGGATTACTTCCCCATCTCATGTTACCCCCTTACCTGGTCAATGTTGATGGCGATGGTCACATTTCCAAGTATCAAGCTGTTCACTTTGGACGTCAACCACCAATTTATAAACACATTCCTAAGGAACCAAAATCAAAAAGTTCTGACCCACCAGTACGAAATTCTACTATCGGTTCACGTTCTGCTGATGATGTTGAAGGGGTTAGGCAGACTGAAAATGTTCATTTTTCATTTCCTATTTTTACTGATGATATAAACCGCTGGCAGAATCGAGAAATTGTTCGCTTGCTAACCGATTTTGAAACCGCTAAACGGAGTTTTCGACAAGATCTTTTAAGTTCAAATGAATCAGAGTTTATAAAATCCTTCCAACCGAATACAGACCCAGAAGCTAAAAATATCGAAGATCGTAAAATTAAACTTTTATCCTTACAATCTAAGGTTATTAGAAAACGAGCTGAAAATTTACCACCACCAGTTGAAGAGACTTTATCTTCACCTGAAGCTTCTGAACCCTCTATTCATACAGAATCCTCTGAACAAGAATCTTTTGAGAAATCATATTCAGACGATTCAACTATCCATTATACACGTCGTGAAATATGTACCCGTCGAAAACGATATCTGATTGAGTCTAAGTCTGACGAAGAAAGTGGTTCTGATTCAGAACAACAGCCGTACATTCCAGTTTTATCCCCTAGTTGGTGGCTAACTGAGCGACCTACCAGATCACCTTATGTACCTCAATTGGGTGATATTGTTGTGTATCTAGTCCAGGCTCACAGACTTTATGTCAGACATATATTAAATTACAGACTACACCAGCTGGCATCTGGCAAACTCTGTTATGAGAGACTATCTTTGAGAAATGTTGAAATATGTCGTGTCAGTGGAATTAGTTTTCCCATTTCAGATCCTGCTGTTTGTATTGTGTCCCTGGCTCGAATGGATTTATCCGGAACATTCACTACCGGATTAGTATTCAACCTTCGCTTTGCAGCAGTTCCAAATACAACCGATTTTCTAATTCTTAAGCAATTTTATGATTTATCCCTGAGCCGGATATGGTCCCCTGGCGATCGTTTTCGATCCTTAATTGATGATAAATGGTGGAATGGCGTTATTATTAATGTGAAACCTCTTCAATCAAAATATCCAGATAGTCCTTATAGAAATTTAACGGTGCAATGGGACACTGGTGAGGAGGATACTCTTTCACCTTGGGAAATTTTTGACATCAATGAAGTTCCTCAACCTTTTATACCTGACCAGCAGGATTGGGCTCCTGAAACTGTTGAAGAAGCGTGCCAACGAATTATTGCCGGATTGGAAAGTATTCATGTACTTCCTCAGTTTAATGATCTCCAAAAAGCCCTTCATTCCCATTCAAGAAAAGGTGGAGTACATTTGAACCTTTGTAAGATATCGCGTCGATGCCAAAACTTCTATTATAGGCGTAAAAGGCAAATTATTTGGGATCTACGCTCTATCGCACATTGTATTAACTATCTCGGTCTGAGTTCTAGTCTTGTTAGGTCCACTACCACCCTCATAGAATCTTTTATCGAATTTGTAAAGTACCATTTTATTCTTAACCTCAGGGATGTTTCGTTTAATATCACAGAACTTATTAACACACATCAAGAATCCTATTCAACCGAGACTTTTACGAGTTCTGAACGCATGGAAGTTGAAATCCCAGAAGAGCTTAAATGGGTTTGTGAAGCTCGTTCTCTTCATGGTTATATTTCAAGTCTTTCTGATGCGATACCCTTCCTTAACCCAGTTGATACAACCTTATATCCTGTATATAACCTTTTTAACCCTAGGATTATTTATCATTCGTAAAAGCTCCAATGGACTTGGGTACAGTGTCTAGACGTCTCCTCAGCGGTGACTATTTATCTCCCGATCAATATATAGCTGATATGGCATTAATATTTCAAAATTCACGGACATATAACACAAATCGTCGTTCCCCAATCTATGGTAGTACGTTACGATTAAACAATTTATTTAACAACAAAATCGATTATTTTCTCCCAAAATGGCGGAATCAATTATTAAATGGCGATTCCCACATTACTAGAGGTAAAGTAATCAACTTACTAAAATCCCTTGAAAAATCCACAAATGAACTCAATAACCTCGATCTATCATCAATCCATTCTGATTTGCAA